>VDFB02051084.1:0-49963 GCA_007258455.2 Sequoia sempervirens
TATTAGTCATCAATGACAACACAAATAAGCATGTTGACATCAATGACAACACCAAATACTCATAATTGCAACATCTTACAATTTTTTTGATGATCTAACTATTCTTGTGGTTCTCTCATCAATTTTTGAACCTTGAAGATGGATGTATAGTGATAAATAGTCCCTTAAATTAATTGAACTATTGAAGTATAAAAAAAATACATACAAAAGAAACAAACATTATAAGAATTTTTTTTGGTTGATATAATATTTATTTTGTGCTTTGATGCTCCTACATCATGTTTTCACCATGCAATGTATTTTGGAATAGTCATTTTGTTTCTTCTCATATTTTAGAAATTGGTTGAACCATAAACTATGGATGTTCGGTTTTGAATTCCAAATAGCACACCTTTTAAATTTCTCCAACTCTTAACATTCACATTTATTTTCCCTCTTTATTTATTTGAGAAGTTTTATAAAAACTTGTGCAAGATATAATTTTTTAATAGGAAAAACCATGTATTTGCTACAAATTAATAAAATGAGAAGTCTAACCCTTATTTTCCCATGAATGTAGCAAAATTGGTGAGCAACATAAATTTTGTTGTCTTTTTTTATTTGAAAATTTCATCTATATTAATACATGATTTAGGTCTATATTACTCTTTTTTTTCTCTATCTTTTGGAGGAAGTACATAAATGGAGAATTGAAAAATTATTAGGCCAAAATTTTGCAATGTGAAAAATACTACTAGAAGCTTTATTGATTCAAAGATATCTTCCAATCACACTAGAAAATAAAGAAAATAATAAAACTACATTGTCTAATGAATATTAGGAGAAATTGAACAAGAAGAGAATGACACCATTTATTATTTACCTATACAAAAATATTATATTTAATGTTGCAATAAAACCTATAATGAAAGGATTATGGAACAAATTATCAAACATGTATGATATGTCCTCTACATTTGAAAAAAAATTTCTTAATGAAGAGATTATGCAATTTGAATATTGAAGAAGGCAATATTGCATCAAAATATTTAAATGAATTAAATATATTGATCACTTAGTTAATTTTTTTGACCATAAACTTGGATGATGAAAATAAGGGAATCTTAGTATTATTCTCTCTATCTAATAACTAGCAAGGATTTGTCATGGTTGTGAGTAACTTAGTATTTAGTAAGAAAGGAAGTATGTTAAAATTAGATGATATTATTTGAATTTTTTTTAGTGTGGACACAAGAAGAAAAAAAGAAGGTACCTCATCAAGAGACACTTTGGTAACTAGAAAATAAGGGATATCTAAGGATTAAGGGAATACTAATCATATAAGAAGCTCAATGTCCACCAAAAGATCAAAATATAGAGGAAAAATATCAATTCTTGGTATTATGGTATGGAAGGTTACATGAAAATAAATTGTTGGCCTTTTCAAAAGGTAAAAAATTAGCCTAAAGAAAATGAGGAAAATGCAACATATGAAGAAAATACAAGTGCTCTTCTCTTATCCATTGGACAAAATATAATAGATGTGTGGGCTCTAGATTATAGAGCTTCTTTTCATTACACATCAAGTAGAGAGGTTTTTAAAACTATCAAGAAGGTACTTTGGTCAGGTTAATCTTCTTGATAATGAACATTGTGATATTTTTGGCAAAGGAAATTTTTTATTTAAATTAAAAAATGGAAATAGTTAGCTTTTATGAGATGTTAGAAACTTCCAACTCAAAAGGAACTTGATTTTAATAGGATAGATAGATGCTTAAGATTGTAGTATCAATTTTGATTCAAGCATGCAGAAGGTGACAAAATGAGCCTTAGTGATTATGAAAAGACAACAAATCAAGAACTTTGTATGTTCTAGAGAGTCATGTTGATGCGACAATTGTGATGGTAGTAGCGGAGAATGACAAATCATTGGCACAAGAGGCTAAGTTATATGAGAAAAAAGGGCCTTGTGATTTTGCACAAAAGGGATCAACTTCAAAGTTTAAAATTATTTGATTTACAGTTGTGTAAGCATTGAATCTATCACAAACTAAAGATAACCAAATTCTCTACCAAGGAACATAACAAGAAGACATGATTGTTAGAGTTAGTGCACTCAAATTATTTTCCCACATTGTTAGGTCTAAGAACTTTGTTACTTTCTTATATTATTGCACTAGGATGCTTTGAGTTTACATGGTAAAAATAAAATGTGAAGTGTTTAGCATTTTCTAAAAATTTAATGAACTTGTAGAAAATCAAACCACCAAAAAAATTAAGGTCTTAAAAACTAATAATGATGGAGATTTTTGTTCCATAAATATTATTAGTTTTGTGTAGATAATAATATTCAAAGGATCAAAGGGTGTTTCCACAATAGTGTGTCTCAATTTTAGGACATCCTATTTTTTGTAATAAAATCACTTATTTTTAGAGAAGGTAATGATTTAAGCCTTGAGAGGTTCCATCTAAAGGGTCTTAGTTGAAGAGGTTTATATAAGACCACCTTAGATCAAACCCCATTGGGTAGAACCCATCTAGTATTAAATCATATCCACAATGGAGTCTCCTTCACACCTATTAAAATGTTGGCAAAAAAAAAAAATTCTTTACTTTTGAGGGATTCAATAAAATTATTTAGAAAATATATTTTACTAGATCACAGCCCTCAAAATTATCCTTCCAACAAGTATAGTTTTGATATGTTTTGGTTTTATTATGTATTAATTATTTAACTTTTACTGAACATAGATTTTTCACCCAACATCAAGTTCTTCATTCTAAAGAGGTGGAAACATAGTAATCCATTGTAATAAAATTCAAAAAATACCTTTATCCTAGGCATTAATGTCCTTGTTTCACCAAAAAAATTTGGATTTTGATATATACACAAGTTAGGTTTGAGGACATACACCTATTTCTAAACTATAGTTACAATGACTTAAAAAATTAGTTTAATAAAAATATATATCAAAAAATCATGAAAAAATATCCTTTCCCGTAATATTGATATTAATAATCTATATTTTTTAAAATTAGAATTTTATCATTTGAAGAAAAAAAGTTATGTTTGATTCAACATGAACACTACTTTCTAAAAAAATTGTTTACTGTTTAAAACTAGTTATTAAAGGATATGTTGAAAGGTTCATGGCTTATTTTAGAAAATTTTAAAATATATGCATTTAGAATCTACACACAAATTCCCACAAATCACTAGTTTGTATCATCTTCAAATTATTAACGGTTTAGCTACTATAGGTATGAGAAGCTGAATATTCTATTAAAACTGTTGATATAAATGTCCATCTTGGCCAAAAATTGGGACAGGGTATTGTGATTTCACCCCAAAATTTCTCCTTTCAAACCTTACAAAATTATGCAATAGAGAGGTTGAATAGAACAATGTTGGAGAGGGCTTGTAACATTCTCTCCAATTCCAATATGGGGAAGAAAAATGGGAAAAGGTTTTTAATACAACTCTCTATTTGATTAATCAAGGTCCATCCTCTCAATTGGATATTGAAATAGTGGGGGAGAAGTGGTTGGGAAGGAGAATTTCATATATTCGTTTGTCATTTTTTTGTTTGTGATGATTTTTTTCACATCCCACACTAAAAAAGGAATAGAGCATAATGTCAAATCCAAGAGATGTATCTTTGTTGGATACAAAGATCATAAATATGGATACAGGTTATGGTATCCCATTTTGAAAGTAGTCACTCACAATAGAGATGACATTTTAATTGTAAAAGTGATGCCAAGTTTCTTAGAACAAGGGATGGCTACAAAATACTATTTTCAATTAGAATAAATCATAATTGGGATTGATTTGTTTAAACAAAAGAAGATTGTAAATTAGCCACAAGTTCAACAAAAATTTCAACTCCCAAATTTTTATGATTGTAAATTTGCATTGACAAATGTTGTTGCACAAGAGAAGCTAGATTTTTTTAGAGCTTCTTGAATGGTTTTATAAAATGACATTAAGCCTAGAAAAGAAGGTGACTTCTCTAAGCTTAGATATCTTTAGCATAGGTTGGACTTTAAGTGGGATATTTTTTTGTTGTGATGTTCAACAAACACACCTTTTCAATTCCTCAAATCTTCACTTATTCATGTATTTGAATCTTCATTTCTTTGAAGATTTTTATAAAAATGTGAGCAAGATAATATTTTGTGATAGAAAAAGAATGATCTATTCTCTAAAAATTAATAAAATGAGAAATTTGATCTTCCTAAATTCTTTTGGATGTAGGAAAATTGGTGAGTCACATAATTTTTTTATCTTTATGTACATTTTATATTTTATTCTCTATTTATTTGCTATAGGTTTATATTACTTCTTTTTTCTCTATTTATTTCAATAATGGACTTTTCGCTTTATATAACTATCTTAGTATGATTTTTACAATTCATTCCTTTTCAAATAGATATAATGAGATGAGCATGTTTTAGGATGTTAAATAATTCTAAAACAAGGCTACTAGGAAATATGCAACTTAGTATTAGATGAGACTACAATTATAATTTTAACTAGATATCTTTGCTACATTTTTTATATTTACCTCAATTCTACATCTCTACTTATATTCTTATATCAAAATGCATCAATCAATCAATAAAACCAAAATAAACATCAAACAAAAATTAAATAAACCATTTGTTTCCTATTCTAATGTCAACTCTCTTGAATCTAACTTTATCTATTTTCATTACTAAACATAGATCACTTAGTGTAAGAAAATAATCTATTTCATGTCTAACATATTTACATTGAAGGTGTATCCTTATTTGATGTAACGCCCGTCGTGCAAACCCCAGAGAACACACACATAATGCAAATAATTTTTTTTTTTTTAAATAACAAAAGTAAACATGCAATAACATTAAACCATAACCACATAACATAATATATAGCATTAATACACTTGGTTCTCTAGGGCACGCGAGGTTACATCGCAACACTAACCACAAATAAAAATAAAGATTACAATTTACAACATAACCATCTACTTTATAATAACCATAAATAATGATACATCCCATAACCATGATGCGAGTATAATAAACATTGCATAATTACATCCATGATAAATCTCTTAAAAGAGTTACAAATGAGCCTAACTATTACATCATCGTTATAATATTACATTACAATTTTCTTTGATAAATGAATTACATTGAATTTCCCAACATGGGGATTGATACAAGCATAATGAAATATGCAGTACAAATGATCACTGGTACAAATCCACTGTGGAAAGCTGAGAAGACAAGACACTGATGGGGAACCCAATGGGTGTGGAGCACGTTCCACCTGACCATGTGAATTACAAGTAACTCACCCCCCGTGCTCAGAGGTGACGAGGAAGTGAACCCGACCATGAATGTCAGCCCGACTCAATAACAACATGATACAAACATGTACAACTCAAGCATGCAATGCACAACCATCGACGTTCTCCAATCACATAACAAGTTAAAAACAAGAAACTCATCACAACAACATGAAGTACTAACAATTAACAATCATGAAACAAATTCACAAGAATTCAAAGAAACATCATAAAGAGATAACATCCAGAAGAACCGAACCAACACCCAAAAAAAACATTTCCAAATAAATCAGAATCAATAAAAAGAATATGATTCCATAATAACTCTAAATCAACCATTCAATACACCATTCCATAAGCAACAAGAAACAAGTCAGACGGGTGTCAAGTAGGGAGGGTCATCACATAACTCTCATGGGATCCCCTGGCTCTTCCTCCAACTGAGGCGCCGGCACCCACCTATGGATTCCCTAGCCCTAAAATCAGAACAACATAAAAATAACAATATCCAGAGGTGACAAGAAACAAGGACAAGGATTTCTAGTGGAGAGTGTCATCGCATAGCTCTCCGACACCCATCTATGGATCACCTGGCCCTTCCTCCTACTGAGGCACTGGCACCATAGGGTAGCTAATGCGGAGCTGATAATCTCTCATGAAGACGAGACTACGACTTTGCCGACCACGGCCTACTCAGTCTATCACTAGTCTACGGTAGCCCTAATGCATAGACGAGGAATCCAGTTTTAATTATCTTGTGTGTTTTACTACCCATCCCCCTAAATTCTATTTTTAGGTTATCACTTATTTAACTACTCTTACGTGGGTTCCCCTAAGCACTTCCTCTTACCTGAGGCACCGGCGCCCACGAAGAGCCACTCTCCCTATGACCCCTAACATAAATCGAAAATAGGCGAGGGTTGAACCAAAGCATAAAAAAAAACATAATACCACAACAAGCACACGCGAGGCATTAACCCTCTCGCAATAATTCATAACCAAAAGTTTTAACAAACCGTTCAACCCTTCCTAACAAAATTCCAATAAGCTTCCAATTCTGAAAAATATAACCAAAACGAGAATAGCATTTAAAGCATAAAACTCCAAATAGGACATACGATGCAAAACCATCTCGCGATAAATCGTAATCACGACTACAACCACGTACAACCATTCCAAATAATAAAAACTCAAAATCACATAATATTCCAATCACAAAGATACAAGTGTAAATATCAAAAGCTATAAAACATGCATCTGGAGAAGACCAAGGTTTACACTAACCAACTGAGGTTCAAAACACAACAGAGTTCCCACATAGAAAACACAAAGCGATAAAGAGAAATATAACATAACAGGAAAACTCACATTACAATTTGCAAGGTTGCACTAATAAGATTGATCCCATTCCCAAATAACTAACTCAATACGATTGTCCCACAATCATAACTACAGGCTAAAATTTTGTCTAACATCTTTGTTTAATCAAAACAATAATTAAACAGTGCTTATTTTACAATATATAAAAATTATTTATTTAATAACAAAATTGATTATTTAAATCAAACATAAAATTACACTATTAAAATATAACTAATTAACATTACATAATCCTAATTCCACTTTTAAAATAAAAATTTTAAATAAAATAATCAAGATTTCATTTTGGATAAATTGCAATTATTATACTTAATAGTAAAATAAATTATAATTAATATATTCAATAAATTAAATATTAAACTAAATATAATTATTATATTTATTAAATTAAATACTCATCAAATAATAAAAATAACATTAATTATATATATATATATATTATTAAAATTTAACAAATATATTTAAAATATATATTAAATCTAACATATAAAAAAAACTTAATTTAACAAACAGGGCACGGGCCCCTATGGCTGGCGCAGTCCATAGGACTGCGTACAGAAGTCCATGTGACTGTTGTACCTGCAGCTCATGCACACAGGAAGATAGGGGGTGCGGACGGGTAGGGCTCAGGCCGACCCATCCGCCCCTTACATAATTTCATTTTATTTTTATTTACTTTTTTTTTTAACCTTGATTATATTCTAAAAAAAATGAAACATTACTCTGTTAAAGAAAAATGTCCATCCTGGTACGGACGCCAACAGGGGTCGGCCATGAAATCAATTTTAGACAAAATTTTTAAATAGGTTTCAATGCAAGAATATAAGTATGTATGTATCTAATTATATATATATATATATATATACAAAATTTGTATATATATATATATATATATATATATATATATATATATATATATATATGGATAGATAGATAATTTATAGAAGCCCAAATAAAATAATATTTCAATCACAGGTACAGAAGCAACAGAAAGAATTAAAAATAATCTCACATATATATATATAAATAAATTCTGACATTCATAATTAAAAGTTTTGGGAGGTGGACTAATTTTTTTTTTTAAGAACAGCTATGTATATTTTCAAGACAAACAAAGAAATTCAATTCAAGATTATAATGTCTATTTTCACAACTCATCATTATTTGATACCAAAATGAAAGAGTATTTTTCAGTAGTTTTCACTATTCCCTAAATTTCTCTGTTCTAAGGTTTTATTTCTCTTTCACCTAATAAACTAATTTGTTTTTCCTGTTTTCGTAAATCAAAAAACCAGAGAGGAGTAGATTAAAACCTGGAGTCCTACGCTTATTCGAGAACTTGATGAAGATTGTTTCTGACGGTCCTTACGAAGAGCTCCTCCTTCTTGCTTCAAATCTCCTCCAAGTCACCGTGCTCCAATCTCGAACCCGATCCTTTGATCAGAAGACTCCCAAAATAACTATTAATAGATTTTCAAAACCCTTTCTAGAACTCCCTTTCCATTTAGCAAAAGGTCAAAACCCCTCTTTTCTTCAGATTCAAAAATACCTAATAACTTGTGCAACTTCTCAATCCCTAATCTCCTGTGTGTGTAAACTTCCAAAAATTCTTAATTAAATAAAAATATATTGTCCCTCCCTTCAAAAACTCTCAAAATCAAAGTTAAAAGAAAATCAATTCTTTAAAAGCTAGCTTTTTCCCTGATCTCTATTCCTATTGGCTCACACAATCTTTTTATTCTTTTATTTGTTTTATTGCTTTAATTTCTATTTTTTGCAACTTTAATTGCACATCACATTACTTATTTAATTTAAATAAATTATTCTCATAATTATCCACCACTAGATAATTGATTAAAATTAATTAAATCACATTTAATATTTAATTATTATTTAATTGAAATATATGATTTTTCCAAAATAATTAAATCATTTAAAAATTCTAATATAATTTAAATTTAACATTAAAACAACTAATTACTTCCATCATCAAAATCGATTACACCACAACAAATAAAGTACCAACATTAATCAAGAGACGACAATTACAAAACACAAACCACAGTGACGACAATTTACAAAAAATGAACAATACCAAACAACGAGACGACCTAACATCATGGGACGGGAGGACTTCATCGTCACCTCTGTTTCAACATTTAACCATTGGGTTATTGGTGCTCACCCTATCCTGCCGAAGCAGGTGGAATCGAGACTTGTACCTGCAATCCTACATACAAACGAAGTTGTGTACATGTGCATATATATACATAGCATCAAAGCGTTAAATCAAAATACTGCATTGTGAGAAGGAATCACAACATAACAGGGCACTCGCAAACGAGTGATGCTATATTGTCCTTCTTCACACCTATTCTAACAATTATAATATAACCAATACATTAACATTTCTAACTAACAATCATCTCATAACATATTAAATTAAATCACTGCATCATATCATAATTCTGAAAATCAACTAATATAACCAACCATAGTGTCATAAGAAATAATCATAACATAACATCATCATCAAACGTCTAGCAAGCCAAATCAAACAATAATAGTATCATCATAGTATCCAAGCAAAGCACAAAAAATAATAAGTCTAAATAGTATGAGGGGTATTACATCCTCCCCCCCTAGGACATGGCTTACTCCTGGAAGCCATTAAATAACAGAATAAAAATTAAGACTCTCAAATAAGGGAGACATCCTCCCATGACGCGAAGATCACAATGTTTAGGACACCATCGAACCCTTTCAAGCTCACTCACGAGCTCCTAAGCCAGAACCTCGACCTCTACCAGAAGCCTCTACACCTGCATCCTGGTACCTAGCCTGACGATTGTCGACAACGAAAAACACTCGATGAGACCTACCCACATCTCCCACCGTCAGCTCAGAAGTGGCAGGTCTCTAATTAAATCTAGAAGTGCTCTTCTGTGGACACAATCTAGCGATATGTCTGTGTTGTCCACATGAGTAGCAACCAGTACCTTGACCAAATTCTCTGCCCTCGGATGGAACATTGGATTGTTGAAAGCTTGCTCAACTTGGCACTGACTGAAAACTAGGTGCAGGCTGTGCAAAACATTCCTGTCGAACTTGGTGCCTGATCCTGTTCTAATCCCTACGAAACTGTGAATTGCCACCTTGCTGAGATTGAAAGTTTTCATGCTTTGGCTGTGATTGTTGTTGCTGATGTTGCTGCTGCTGCTGATGCTGGTGACCCCCTTTAAAAGGTGGATTCCTATTCCTAGAAGATCTTGCTCCCTGTGACTGACCTCCATGAGTGCTAAAACCAGGTGTAGGTGCACTCCCAATCTATACTCCGATGTGACCACCTAAAGCCATGGCCAAATTCTCCTCCACTAAGCGAGCCTTCTCAACTGCCATTTCCATCGTCTTCGGCTTGAAGACTCGTACAGCACCATTGATGTGGGCATTTAAGCCCCAAACAAAATGTTGCACTAACATGCCTTCATCGTGGCTAATCCCTACATACTGCTTCAACTCATAGAAGCGCCTCTCATACTGCTCCACTGACATAGACAACTGCTTGAGATCATGAAACTCGTCAGCCCTACGCTACCTCCAATGGTCTGAGAGGAAACGAGCCTTGAACCTGTCTAGGAACAACTCCCAAGTGACCACACTAATATCAAGATGTAACTTTTGTTCCTCAAGGCGCCACCAAGTAGATGCGAAACCTCACAGGTGCATAACTGTGCACCGTGCCTTGGTATTGCTACCGTAGGGGTGCATGGGGAAGCAACGATCTAAGTCAATTAACCAGGTCTCAGCCTCAAGACCTCCTCCAGAACCATCAAAAGTGGGAGGGTGTGCCCTCATCAGATCTCTCATATGGCCTGCTATGACTGCATCCTGACCCACATCTGTATCCCTGCGCCTAGGAGACCTCTCTCTCTCCCTCTCCACCTGGTGTACCTCATCTGGCCTGGGTCCCAATCGGTCCAGAATCTCTCCAAGTATATGCTGTAACTGACCATCTAGACCTGGCTATGCCAGATTCTGGCCACCTGATGGAATGCTGTGAAGACTCTATTGTTCCTCATGCTCGAAACCATGGGAACTAGGAACTAAGGGGCTTCGCCGGTTTTCTCTACGACCGGCACCACGACCTCTTGCACGGCCATGTCCTCTACCTCGAGGCATAGTTCTGCGCAACAAGATAAGGTACAAAATGAGCTCAAGAGTTGCACATACGGTAACCTAATGGACAACACTACCCAAAGACCCTAGCATTTGCAACCTTGGCTTTGATACCAAGTTGCAACACCCGTCGTGCAAACCCCAGAGAACACACACACAATGCAAATAATTTTTTTTTTTTAAATAACAAAAGTAAACATGCAATAACATTAAACCATAACCACATAACATAATATATAGCATTAATACACTAGGTTCTCTAGGGCACGTGAGGTTACATCACAACACTAACCACAAATAAAAATAAAGATTACAATTTACAACATAACCATCTATTTTATAATAACCATAAACAATGATACATCCCATAACCATGATGCGAGTATAATAAACATCGCATAATTACATCCATGATAAATCTCTTAAAAGAGTTACAAATGAGCCTAACTATTACATCATCGTTATAATATTACATTACAATTTTCTTTGATAAATGAATTACATTGAATTTCCCAACATGGGGATTGATACAAGCATAATGAAATATGCAGTACAAATGATCACTGGTACAACTCCACTAAGGAAAGCTGAGAAGATAAGACGCTAATGGGGAACCCAATGGCTATGGAGCACGTTCCACCCAACCATGTGAATTACAAGTAACTCACCCCCCGTGCTCAGAGGTGACGAGGAAGTGAACCCGACCATGAATGTCAGCCCGACTCAATAACAACATGATACAAACATGTACAACTCAAGCATGCAATGCACAACCATCGACGTTCTCAAATCACATAACAAGTTAAAACCAAGAAACTCATCACAACAACATGAAGTACTAACAATTAACAATCATGAAACAAATTCACAAGAATTCAAAGAAACATCATAAAGAGATAACATCCAGAAGAACCGAACCAACACCCAAAAAAAAAATTCCAAATAAATCAGAATCAATAAAAAGAATACGATTCCATAATAACTCTAAATCAACCATTCAATACACCATTCCATAAGCAACAAGAAACAAGTCAGACGGGTGTCAAGTAGGGAGGGTCATCACATAACTCTCATGGGATCCCCTGGCTCTTCCTCCAACTGAGGCGCTGACACCCACCTATGGATTCCCTAGCCCTAAAATCAGAACAACATAAAAATAACAATATCCAGAGGTGACAAGAAACAAGGACAAGGATTTCTAGTGGAGAGTGTCATCGCATAGCTCTCATGGGATTCTCCTGGACCTTCCTCCTAACTGAGGTGCCGGCACCCATCTATGGATCACCTGGCCCTTCCTCCTACTAAGGCGCCGGCACCATAGGGTAGCTAATGCGGAGCCGATAATCTCTCATGAAGACGAGACTACGACTTTGCTGACCACGGCCTACTCAGTCTATCACTAGTCTACGGTAGCCCTAATGCATAGACGAGGAATCCAGTTTTAATTATCTTGTGTGTTTTACTACCCATCCCCCTAAATTCTATTTTTAGGTTATCACTTGTTTAACTACTCTTACGTGGGTTCCCCTGAGCACTTCCTCTTACCTGAGGTGCCGGTGCCCATGAAGAGCCACTCTCACTATGACCCCTAACATAAATCGAAACTAGGCAAGGGTTGAACCAAAGCATAAAAAAACATAATACCACAACAAGCACACGCGAGGCATTAACCCTCTCGCAATAATTCATAACCAAAATTTTTAACAAACCGTTCAACCCTTCCTAACAGAATGCCAGTAAGCTTCCAATTCTGAAAAATATAACCAAAACGAGAATAACATTTAAAGCATAAAACTCCAAACAGGACATACGAGGCAAAACCATCCTGCGATAAATCGTAATCACGACTACAACCACGTACAACCATTCCAAATAATAAAAACTCAAAATCACGTAATATTCCAATCACAAAGATACAAGTGTAAACATCAAAAGCTATGAAACATGCGTCTAGAGAAGACCAAGATTTACACTAACCAGCTGAGGTTCAAAACACAACAGACTTCCCACATAGACAACACAAAGCGATAAAGAGAAATATAACATAATAGGAAAACTCACATTACAATTTGCAAGGTTGCACTAATAAGATTGATCCCATTCCCAAATAACTAACTCAATACGATTGTCCCACAATCACAACTACAGGCTAAAATTTTGTCTAACATCTTTGTTTAATCAAAACAATAATTAAACAGTGCTTATTTTACAATATATAAAAACTATTTATTTAATAACAAAATTGATTATTTAAATCAAACATAAAATTACACTATTAAAATATAACTAATTAACATTACATAATCCTAATTCCACTTTTAAAATAAAAATTTTAAATAAAATAATCAAGATTTCATTTTGGATAAATTGCAATTATTATACTTAATAGTAAAATAAATTATAATTAATATATTCAATAAATTAAATAAACTAAATATAATTATTATATTTATTAAATTAAATACTCATCAAATAATAAAAATAACATTAATTATATATATATATTAATATTATTAAAATTTAACAAACATATTTAAAATATATATTAAATCTAACATATAAAAAAAACTTAATTTAACAAACAGGGCACGGGCCCCTATGGCTGGGGCAGTCCATGGGACTGCGCACAGCAGTCCATGTGAGTGTTGTACCCGCAGCCCATGCGCACAGGGAGATAGGGGGTGCGGACGGGTACGGTTCAGGCCGACCCATCCACCCCTTACATAATTTCATTTTATTTTTATTTACTTTTATTTTTTTTTTATTTTTTTTTCAACCTTGATTATATTCTAAAAAAAATGAAACATTACTCTGTTAAAGAAAAATGTCCATCCTGGTACGGACGCTGACAGGGGTCGGCAATGAAATCAATTTTAGACAAAATTTTTAAATAGGTTTCAATGCAAGAATATAAGTATGTATGTATCTAATTATATATATATACAAAATTTGTATATATATATATATGGATAGATAGATAATTTATAGAAGCCCAAATAAAATAATATTTCAATCACAGGTACAGAAGCAACAGAAAGACAGAATTAAAAATAATCTCACATATATATATATAAATAAATTCTGACACTCATAATTAAAAGTTTTAGGAGGTGGACTAATTTTTTATTTTAAGAAGAGCTATGTATATTTTCAAGACAAACAAAGAAATTCAATTCAAGATTATAATGTCTATTTTCACAACTCATCATTATTTGATACCAAAATGAAAGAGTATTTTTCAGTAGTTTTCACTATTCCCTAAATTTCTCTGTTCTAAGGTTTTATTTCTCTTTCACCTAATAATCTAATTTGTTTTTCTTTTTTTCGTAAATTAGAAAACTAGAGAGAAAGAGTAGATTAAAACCTGGAGTCCTATGCTTATTCGAGAACTTGATGAAGATTGTTTTTGACGGTCCTTACGAAGAGCTCCTCCTTCTTGCTTCAAATCTCCTCCAAGTCACCGTGCTCCAATCTCGAACCTGATCCTTTGATCAGAAGACTCCCAAAATAACTAGTAATAGATTTTCAAAACCCTTTCTAGAACTCCCTTTCAAATTAGCAAAAGGTCAAAATCCCTCTTTTCTTCAGATTCAAAAATACCTAATAACTTGTGCAACTTCTCAATCCCTAATCTCCTGTGTGTGTAAACTTCCAAAAATTCTTAATTAAATAAAAATATATTGTCCCTCCCTTCAAAAACTCTCAAAACTAAAGTTAAAAGAAAATCAATTCTTTAAAAGCTAGCTTTTTCCCTGATCTCTATTCCTATTGGCTCACACAATCTTTTTATTCTTTTATTTGTTTTATTGCTTTAATTTCTATTTCTTGCAACTTTACTTGCACATCACATTACTTATTTAATTTAAATAAATTATTCTCATAATTATCCACCACTAGATAATTGATTAAAATTAATTAAATCACATTTAATATTTAATTATTATTTAATTGAAATATATGATTTTTCCAAAATAATTAAATCATTTAAAAATTCTAATATAATTTAAATTTAACATTAAAACAACTAATTACTTCCATCATCAAAATTGATTACACCACAATAAATAAAGTACCAACATTAATCAAGAGACGACAATTACAAAACACAAACCACAGTGACGACAATTTACAAAAGTGAACAATACCAAACAACGAGACGACCTAACATCATGGGACGGGAGGACTTCATCGTCACCTCTATTTCAACATTTAACTGTTGGGTTATTGGTGCTCGCCCTGTCCTGCCGAAGTAGGTGGAATCAAGACTTGTACCTGCAATCCTACATACAAACGAAGTTGTGTACATGTGCATATATATACATAACATCAAAGCATTAAATCAAAATACTGCATTGTGAGAAGGAATTGCAACATAACAGGGCACTCGCGAACTAGTGATGCTATATTGTCCTTCTTCACACCTATTCTAACAATTATAATATAACCAATACATTAACATTTCTAACTAACAATCATCTCATAACATATTAAATTAAATCACTGCATCATATCATAATTTTGAAAATCAACTAATATAACCAACCATAGTGTCATAAGAAATAATCATAAAATAACATCATCATCTAACGTCTAGCAAGCCAAATCAAACAATAATAATATCATCACAGTATCCAAGCAAAGCACAGAAAATAATAAGTCTAAACAGTATGAGGGGTATTACATTTGAAGTTTGTAGAGCTTCATTTTTCTGTCAAAGGTGGAGATTGGTAGATAACTAACGCAAGATGGTTGCAGTCATAATGACTATTCATTTTACGCTGGTATATTTTCAACATTTAAATTTTCATTCGCTTGATTTCGATCACAAACTTTTCTTGTTGACACCATTTTGATGAATCTATGCACCCAAATAAATAGGGTTCAAATCATTATTCCATTCATTGGCTACATTTTTTTATTTTCCCCACCATATTTTTTTCATCACCATTTTATTTTAACAAAGCATGTGAAAGTTAAAAAAAAATGTTAACCATTGCTAATAATATTATTATTGTACATGTAATTATAAAATAATATTAGATATGATAATATAGATATATATAATATTAATATATTATAATAACATTATAACAATATAAATAAATTATTTATTTATTTTACACTACAAGAATCGGTTGGGTATTCATCCCCCTATAAATGACAGTGTGCCTAGTAAACTTTTTCATATGACCAGTGGCGTTGGCGCAACATGCCCTCTAGTACCATGTGGATGGTGGGGAGACTAGACCTTGTGATCTTTTGCCTACAACAAGATGCTTTAGCCAATCGAGCTAGGCCCACTACCCCCATATAAATAAATAACTTAATTATTATTCTCAAATAATATAATATAATATTATAATTTATTTTATAATAATTTATATAGCATTGTATATAATAATATTATATCTTATCTTATAATAATTAACATATTCTAATATTATTATTATATGATAGTATTGTTATTATATAATATATACATGTTATAAATAATTTATATATAATTTAATTTTTAATATATAATATAGTTAATAATATAAAAATTGAAATTATATCTTATTAATAATTATATTAAAAATATATATTATATAGTATATTGTTAAAATAAATACAATATATGATATAATTAAACTTATAATATTATATTATACTTTTATCATTTATAAATATTAATATATAGTTTAAATATATTATATATATTACTAATAACATAATTGTAGTTATATGTAATTGTGTAAGGAGATTTAGATAATCACAAGTCCATCTCATTATAATTATGACAATCCTGCAATTTAGTCAATCATGGAAGAGACTAGAATAGAGATTTATTGATATAATAAAAAAAATTCAAATAATATTATTACATATTATATTTTATATTAGAAATCATTCAATATAAATATAATATATAACTAATATACAATATATATTTTTATATATTACAAACTAACTTCTATTTAATCTAATTATACTTATTATATATACATTATATTTAATTTATTATGTTTTAATAATTATTTAATATATCTTAATTAACAAAATTATTATTTTCACAAAACTTGTTTTGTCAATTCATAATTATATAATAATAATATTAAAATATTTTAATAACTTAATTCTAATATTAATAATAATATAATATTAAGGATAATAATATTATATTAATCTTAATATTAATAATATATTATTAATATTAAAACTAACATTTGCTTTAGAGAGGAAGTCTGGTGAATCACGTCGCTTTGTTTTCGTACGACGGCATCTCCTAAAGCAACGCACATCATTTATTATTCTCTCATATTTCCCAAAATCGATGGATTATGCCGCGTAAGTGGAGGCGTGCTTTCCGTTCCATTTTAGTTTGTCGAAATGTAAGTGGATGCTTACATAATGTTAGCCCACCACCACGACGTCCAAGTCATCAAAAACCTTTGATCCATTTACACTTACAGCTTCTCTCATTATCAAACATAATTAAAAAGATTTGACAAATATATCTTAACATTATTTCTAAACTCATAACCCATTTGCAAATAAGATTCCTTTTACATATATTCATCTCTGATTTCTTTCTTCTCATATTTTCTATCATCATAGATTATGGTAGCATGTGACACTCTTTCTTAGAAACGCGTCATAGATGCTTGTATTCCTCAAATTCAAATCCATTTTTTCTCGTTTTAAATCCTATTTTTTATATCCTAAAATTTTATAATCTGCTTTCAATGGTGAAAAGAAGTACTGTGTGCTTATTTAAAGCTATTTAATTGAAAAATAAATAGAAAGGGAATACAATGAGTATTCTAGGTATTCATGAAAGAACCTACACACATAAGTTGTATAATAGGACTTTTATTATTAAACTATCTTTCTTGTAGTAACATACAATATCTTGTATTTAGGATTTTATTTTTTTTTAAATTATTCGAAATATGATGGCGAAGCTTCATTTCGTGTTCTATGGGTGAAACATGTTTCTTATTGTAAATAGTTGTTTCTAAGACATTCATGCAATTTATCGTCATCTTCTAGAAGTCTTCGCTTTTTGTGAAAGGATGAACAAAAATCTTGATGAATTTTTAGACATTTTGCATTCTTTGAGGAGGTTTTTAGGAATTGTTCTTTATTTTGAAAAATTATAAACTTAACAATTTACCTTTATGGTTATCTTTCCGAAAAAAAAAGAAAATTGAAAACTTTCCATTTTATAAATTATAATTAAAGTTAAAATACAAAATATGTTTTTTATAATATATATTTTTTTAATTAGCTTAAAAATTTGATTTAAATATAATTATTACTTTTTTGAAAAATGTATATGTATATAAATGTGTTTCTTATATGCCACCTCTAAATATTTTGTTTCTCATCATATTGTCATTGTTGTACTTTTCTAGTTCTTGTTTAAAGTAAGATAGTTGTAAATGTCTCAAATACTTTTCAATATTAGTATTAAATTAATCTAAGGGTTAAAATTCAAGGAAAATCCATAAATGTGCCATGCACCAATTTCTCAAAAAATAAGCATTCTTAGTGTAGGTAGTGTTGACATGGTTTCTACACACACAACATAGATAAAATTTGCAAACAAAATCTTATCTCTCTTGAAAGAATTTAAAGTATAAGACAAAATTTATTATCCTAAAACTTTGATAGTTATGTCTTGACACACTAGATTTTACTTTGAGTTCATTGTAGGTTGATTTCACAAAGGGAATTACACATATATTCTTTACTTTATGACGCTAAAAAAAGAATTAATTTTACTAGATCTACTTCAGTAAAAACACAAGGTATCACCTTAATTTGCAAGGATTGAAAGTTATTGTGATAAATCTACAAGAATTATGGATAAATTTGATCAATTCTTTTGAAATTATTTAAAAATATTTAATGAAACAAAAAAATATTAAGGAAGGAAGGAAATGATTAGAAAAACTAAATTTTTAGTAATCTCACACAAATATCCTTCAAGAATTATCAAATGAGACCTAAAATTAATATATCCTTCACCAAAATGATTCACAACTACACATAGATGTAAATTTTTAATGGAAATTTATCACACAAACAAATTTCTCATATGCACCAAAATTTTTGTGTGATAATTTGATATTTCAATGAAAATGATAAGGGTATAGCCATATAAGTTTTACAATTGGGAACTAACCTATAGTTTTCCACAATTTCATAAAAATTTACAAGAATATACAAGTAATCTCACTAATGCGAGAGAAATCCATGAAGTAAACAATAGTTGAAAATTATTCAACTTATTTCTCAACAATTATCAATTTCCAATCTCCTTCGAATGAATCTAGCTATGACTCTATTATTTACACAAGGCATAAATTACTAGTTACAAAAATCAATGGTTAAGATTACATCTCAAGAATGATTGATCACAATTAAAAATAATGGAATATTCTCTTACCACCAACATCCTTAGGGTTGGCATACTGGAATGTTCCTAGGAATCAACATCTTTAAATTTGAAATTTAGCATATTATTCTCTAGACTTGCACTTTTGCAAAAATTGAATGTTGATAGCATATTCCACTAGTATAAGGATGAAAGCACTAAAGAAACTTTAAAAAATGATGACATGGGATGGAGGAAATTAGAAAAGAAACTTCATAGAATAGGTGGTTATTGGAAATGCTACAAAACTAAACAAAAATTATGTCCTTAAGTATCTACTTCAATGACATCTTCAATAATACATTGGCTTTTGAAGGAAACCTATTTTCTTCTAAATTCACATAAGGACATTAAAACTTTATTGATCTCTTCTCTAGTTAGACCTTGTGACACCTTTCATCTACATTTGCATGTTCCATATTCATTCAATATTATAGCAACATGTATTTCCTTTCCCTAGTTAATCTGTGAGACTCTTTCATTAACTTCATTTTTTTTTAAACTTGATTCATCATCTCTTCATAAAGATTGATTATCAAATCTATTTTAGAACATAAAAAAAAATTCTCTGAAATTCTTTAGAAATTTCTCTTCATCTTCAGCATTGGCATGATTATACAGACTATTTTTCAACTTTTCAACAATAGCTATGCCTTCAAACTTCAAATAAAAGAATATCTTCCTAAGGTTTTTCACTTTATCTTTGCAATCTTGTAGCATTTCCTTTTCAATAATCAATTACTCAATCTAGGCTTTTACATTGATACTAGTTTTAGTTGTCACAATACCTTCTTTGATAAAAAAAATTATCATTCATCTTTTGAACAACAAGCAACTTTGACAATTTTATTTCATTCTGCCCTATCTCAACATCAAAATTATCCCTTAACTTGACCATATTTCCTTCTAATTGCAACATCTCACCCCATCTTGTAGTAACAAGTTTTTATACTTCTTATATTTTTTAAATGATTGCCTTTAACAATTTTTTGTTACATTACTAGTTACATTCTTTATTTTATCTAAGAAAGCTACCTCCTCCTATGATAGTACAAATAGATGAGACAAACCTATTTTATATGGTTTATTATAGGACCAACCAATTACTTAATTTAACCTTGGAGTTGTGCTACTTGATCCTTCAACTCTTTTTTCCTATTCTTATCATTTTACATCCTTGCTACAATTTATTTTCAAACGAATTTTTACTCCTTAATGTACCACTCTCTTGTGGCATTCCATAGGTGAGTAGTGGATAGTTGGTAGTCTAGGAGTGTCATGTCACCATTAATATTTTGAACCAAAGGGGTGGAAACTTGTGTAGTATTAAAAATGATGACATCTGTTTTGAGTGTAGACAATGCCCTATCCATTTTTTTAGGCTTTGGTTCATCTATTTGGTACAAGAGGGTTTTGAAACAAATATGAATTAACTCAACTTGTGGATCACATAGAAATTCACTTCATAACCAATATGGGATGTCAATTTCTTGCACTTTCACTTACATTTTTTTTTTAATTGGTCCTATTACCTTATGGGATACCTAGGTTTTACTATTAGGATTTATTGTTCATGAACTTCTTCTTGCATTGTTTGTTCCTAAATTTATTCTTTCACTTGTTGTTCTAATTCTTCATGGAGAATGTTAATTTATATGTTTTCATGCTAGAATTCCTATAGAATTTTTTGAATAATATTTTTAGAGCTCTACTCTACTTCCACTTATACAATAATTTCCTTTATTGGTTGCCATGCTACTTGTTCAATGTGAATTGAAGGGTCAACACCTACTTATTTTCTATGTAGGAATATTTCAATGAATGTATTGGAATTTTATAGAATTTTTTTCCTCAATGGGTATGTGTAGGATGATGATGGGCCAAAAAGTGGCGATATGATAGTTATGTGTAGGGTATGTGGCTGACGACTTTACCCAAAATTGATAAAGAAAAAAGGGTTTTTAAAAGAGATTCTCAGCTTTCCACCAATATAAATTATTCTTTACTTTGAATTTAATAAATTATTATTATTCATTTTCTATTTGAATTATGACTAAAGTCCTGATTGATAGGCTGATTGAACAACATCTATAGCTTTCAAATGGTATCACATTTTTTGAATCCAAAAAATGAATCACATTCTATGCTTTGCGTACTATAAGATTAAAAAAAAAAAAATTGACTTTCATGAATTTTTGACCAAGTTAAGGTGGTCAGACATAGGAGTTTTTATATTTTTTTAAAAGTTGTAATAAAAATTATAATTAATTATTTATTTGGAAAAAAATTGCAAAAAAATATGCATCACATCGGGGACATGAGTCCTCTACTTATATCTAAAATCTTATTAAAAAATACTATCATTTTATTGTGGTTAGGGTGGTTAGGACACATACTTCTTATTTTTCCTTGAAATTTAAGTAATGCATTGAAATTTAAAATTTTCACCAAATAGATTTAAAAAAAAAACTAGTTTAGAAAATACATTCAATTTTCTACAAATTCTATTCTTACATATTTTTGAAATAATATAGATAACTTATTCAAATTTTATGTCAAGTTGCCTAAGTCTGATTTTTCTGAATTTTTTGCTACTTAAGGGCTTGTTTTTTCCATGATGATCCTGCACATACCCCTATGTTAATGAGTGGAATTTATAATCTCAAACCACTCTCCTTATTCATTATTTTTTTAATCATAGGGTCTACCTCATCATTTCATATTTCAATGTTGTTGGAAAAAGGGATAGGATTTTTTCGTTTATCCTTTGACAATTTCATTTGAATTTGGTACAACCTACCACTTGATTCTATATTTTATTCTTTTGTAATTTAAACTTCTTCTTACTCTCCTAGTACTTGACAATTATGGCTTATTTTTGTCACACATTCTAGCTCTTTTATCACTATTTCCTTTATAATTCTTATTCTATTGGACATAGATGGAGAGAAAAATGATTTCTCAATCAAAAAAGAAGGTAGAGTTTGAAACAATGGTTACTGTAGCATTATAAAATGTAACCCTTGACAATTTCATACTATATTTTTCTCCCCTTAAAGTTATTGTACATGTGGTCACTGAAAAAGTAACCCTTCTACTTTTTCTGACTTGTCTAGGCCCTACTTGTGATTTTGGCTTAAATTTTGCCTTGATTTAGTGTTGCAATGTGGATAACACATTCACATAAGGTATTGGGACATTTTAAACTAATGGAATTTAATGATGCCTTGCAAAAGTGTTGTGAAGTTTTGTAACACACTTTCACACTTTTCTAGGATTTTATCAAGTAGCTAAGCATAATGAATACAATTCTTGCCTTATTTGGAGTGTTGTAAAGTGTTGTAACACACTTTCACATTCCTCTAGGCTTATCCTTAATAATTAGGCTTTATTATGCTTTAATTGGCCCCATTTTTCATCCACAGGCCTTATTTATGTGTACTTTTGAGGATAATCCCAACAAAAGTCATTTAAAATGTTCAAATCATGAAAACCAAACTTAAATTCCTAAGGTGGGAATCATTCACCATTATAGGCAAATGAGTCCCCTTAGGTAGGACCCATTCACCTAGGGTGGTGAATGAGTCCTGTTTAGCTCAAAATTCAAATTTTATTTAAATTTTGGGTATGTTTATATTCTCCAAGATCTATGGATGGCATGTAGTGTTGTAATTTTAGGAATTATTGCATAATTAAGTATAAATACAAGATTATTTCTCTCATTTTCATACCTAGCATTCAAATATTCATGCATATAGTTCATAAGAGCATTCAAGGAATTTCAAGGGCGGATTATCAATCATTCAAGAGTGTTTTCAAGAGTCTTTCATCATGTCAGAGATTGTTTGCATCATGTTGTTTTATAGCTAACAATTGTGATGTAGGATTGTGTGATTCAAGTGAACATTGTGTAATACCCCTCATACTATTTAGACTTATTATTTTTCTGTGTTTGGCTTGGATACTCTGATGGTACTAGTATTGTTTGATTTGGTTAGTTGGCATTTGATGATACTGTTATTGTTTGAGATGGTTAGTTTAGATGCTAGATAATGTTATTTCATTTTGGACATGATTACTTTATATGACATTATGGTTGATTATATCTGTTAATTTTATGAATTGTGATATGATGCAATGATTTAATTTAATATGTTAGGAGATGATTGTTAGTTAGAAATGTAATTCATTGATTATGCTATAATTGTTAGAATAGGTGTGACGAAGGAC
This sequence comes from Sequoia sempervirens, assembly GCA_007258455.2. Classification (NCBI taxonomy): domain Eukaryota; kingdom Viridiplantae; phylum Streptophyta; class Pinopsida; order Cupressales; family Cupressaceae; genus Sequoia; species Sequoia sempervirens. The sequence continues at coordinate 23,527 of VDFB02051084.1, forward strand.
AATATAGCATCACTCGTTCGCGAGTGCCCTGTTATGTTGCGATTCCTTCTCACAATGCAGTATCTTGATTTAATGCTTTGATATATGTGTATATATGCACATGTACACAACTTCGTTTGTATGCAGGATTGCAGGTAAAAGTCTCGATTCCACCTGCTTCGGCAGGACAAGGCGAGCACCAAATAACCCAACGGATAAATGTTGATACAGAGGTGACGATGAAGTCCTCTCGTTCCATGATGTTAGGTCGTCTCATTTGTTGGTATAGTTGATGTTGTGTAATTGTCGTTAATGTCTGTTGTGTTATGGGTTTTGTCTTAGTTTATTTTATGAGGGCATTTACAGTTATGACTTGTCTTTATGTTTGAAATAAATTATTTATTTTAATGTTGATTTATTTGCATTAAAATATTTAAATGTTTTATTTAATTTTTATAAAGTCATGTGTTTTGATTAAATAATAATTAAATATTAAATATGGCTTAATTATTTTAATTAATTAAATTGGTGGTGGATAATTATGTGAATAATTTAATTAAAATAAATATGTAATGTGAGGTGCAAGAAAAGTTGAAAATCAGGAATTAAAGCAATAAAATAAATAAAAGAACAAAAAGAAGTTGAGCCAATAGAATTGATTGAGAGTTGGGAAAAAGCTTGTTTTAATTTTTTAACTTCGACCATTTTGGGATATTGCAAATTAAAAAAATTATATATTTATTTTTTATTATTATATTTTTTATTTTTATATAAGAATTCCTTTTAATGAAGATTTTATAGGATTTTATATATAATAAAATAAAATCAAATAAAAATTTAAAATTTTTATTGGATTTAGAACCACGAGGCTCGGCTAGAGCCCCAGTGGGGAAGGCGATTCCACAAGCGGCAATCCCTGAATATCAAGCCGGATCCCCTATCCACAATTATTTTTCCCGACTGGCCACGGCCACCTTATACTTATGCTTTAGTCCTTGGGACTGCGCGCGGGCAGGCCTTAATGGCCGCGACCTTGAAAAAAAAAGTTTTTTTTATTTTATTTTATTTTTTATATTAAACTTTGATATCATTTTAAATATAAATTGTTAAATTTTAATAGTATTGTTATCAAAATATATATATATATATATATATATATATATATATATATTTTGTTATATTTTTTTTTAAATTTATTATTGGATGACTATTTAAGTTAAATAATATAATAATTATAGTTAATTTGTTTAATTTAGTGTATAATAACAATTATGATTTATTTGATTATTAAATATGATAATTGTAAATTATTCATAAAAGAAATTTTGATTATTTTATTTTGCTAGTTATAATGTAATTTCTTTTACTGTATTATAGTTTAACGGTTAAATTGTATTATTGTGTAAAAGAAGGGTATTAATTTTATGGGTTGAGGGAATAATGTAAACTGGTATTTTTTTTTAATTGCGGAAATTATTATTGTACGAAATGTAATGGGGGTTATGTTTATATATAACTAAACCTTAGGTTATTTTAGCACTTTGGATGTAATAGGGATGTTTTATGAAACTGAGTTAATTTGTGATTTTGATTATGTAATCAAGTGAGTCATTTTTCTTAACTATGAAATCATGCAGTCTTGTTATCGTCTTCTTTTCTTTATGGTTGTAAGCTTCACTCGTAATGTGGGAACCTGTTGTCAAAGTGTGAAAACCTTGTTCCAGAGGCTCATCATTTTGAGTGTTATTTTCCTTTTTGTTTATGCTCTTGAGCGTTATTGTCTTACGTTAGGAAGGGTTGAACGGATGGTTAAACTTTGGTTATGAATTGTTGTGAGAGGGTTCATGCCTCGCGTGTTCATGTTGTGGTAATATGCTTTTATGTTTAGTTCAACCCTTGCCTGTTTTGGAGATATGTTAAGGGTCATAGGGAGAGTGGCTCTTCCTGGGCGCCCGCGCCTCGGGTAAGAGGAAGTGCGAGGGGAACCCATGTAATAGTAGTTAAACAAGTGATAACTTAAAAATAGAATTTAGGGGGATGGGTAGTAAAACATACAAGATAAAGAGAAATGGATTCCTCGTCTATGCATTAGGGCTACCGTAGACTGGTGATAGACTAAGTAGGCCGTGGTAGGCAAAGTCATAGTCTCGTCTTCATGAGAGACCATCGGCTCCGCATTAGCTACCCTATGGTGCCGGCGCCTCAGTAGGAGGAAGGGCCAGGTGATCCATAGATGGGTGTCGGCGCCTTGGTTAGGAGGAAGTGCCAGGGGATCCCATGAGAGCTATGCGATGACACTCTCCACTAGACACCCTTGTTGTTCTTATTTCTTGTTGCCTCTGGATATTGTTATATTTATGTTGTTTCTGATTTTAGGGCTAGGGAATCCATAGGTGGGTGTCGGCGCCTCAGTTGGAGGAAGAGCCAGGGGATCCCATGAGAGTTATGTGATGACCCTCCCTACTTGACACCCGTCTGATTTGTTCTTGTTGCCTATTGGAATGGTGTATTGAATGGTTGATTCAGAGTTATTGTGGAATCGTGTTCTTTATATTGGTTCTAATTTATTTGGAAATGTATTTTGGGTGTTGGTTCGGCTCTTCTGGATGTTGTCTCTTTTTAATGTTCCTTTGAATTCTTGTGATTTGATTTATGATTGTTAAGTGTTAGTACTTCATGTTATCATAATGTGTTCTTGGTTTCACTTGTGGTGTGATTTGAGTACGTTGATGGTTTTGCATTGCATACTTGAGTTGTACTTGTTCTGTATCATGTTGTTGAGTCGGTTTGACATTCATGGTCGGGTTCACTTCCTCGTCACCTCTGAGCACGGGGGGTGAGTTACTTGTAATTCACATGGTTGGGTGGAACGTGCTCCGCACCCGTTGGGTTCCCCATCAGCGTCTTGTCTTCACAGCTTCTCCGCAGTACAGATGTTCCAGTGATCAGTTGTATTTCATGTTCATTATTCTTGTATCAATCCCCATGTTGGGAAATTCAATGTAATTCATGTATCAAGAAAATTGTAATGTAATATTATTTCAATGATGTAATAGTTAGGTTTGATTTGGATTTATTAAAAGATTTATCTCGGATGTAATTGTGCGATGTTGTCATACTCGCATCATGACTATCAGTTGTATCATTGTATATGTTTTTCTTAAATTAAATGGTTATGTTGTTTTCGTTATCTTTGTTCTGTTTCGTGGTTGCAATGTAACCTCGCATGCCCCAGAGAACCAAGTGTATTAATGTCATGTGTTATGCTTTGTGTTTATGGTTTAATGTTGTTACATGTTACTTCTATTATTTAAAAAAAAAATTATTCGCATTATGTGTGTGTTCTTTGGGGTTTGCACGACGGGCGTTACACATTGCATTCAAGATCTATCAACATCAAGCTAGATTCCAAGTCTACATCCATTGGAGCCATCACTTACATGTTGCAACACCTTATTGCAAAGGTTTAGTGAGCTTTAACATTTTCTTTTGTTCATTCATCATTCTATTTTCGTATTTCATTCTATTTCAAGGTTTAATTACCAACAAGGGGTTTGACCAAGGAAAAACCCTATTCACTAATACTACCACATTTTTTTCTCTTCTTATGTGTGATTTGCAAAGCTACATTGTATATTTTCCAAGGAGTTAAGTGGAGAAAAGTTTTCAAAGTTGTCACCATACCTAGGAGAAGCTTGGAGAAGGTCTATAGATTGAATTTTGTAGTTTATAACCCAGATTTGAATCAAGAAGAGAAAAGTAGATTGAGAGCTACAAAATCTAATCTTGAAGTTCCAAAAATCCAGAATTAGACTGATTTTCTGTTATTGGTGAATGAGTCCCACTGGACCTATCTATCAAATATTTTAGCATATATGAGTACCCATTTGTCCAAAACTGGTTTTTAGAACAGTTTTCTTGAGACTAGACTAATTCACCCATAATGACATATGAGTCCCAGTTAGCTTTAAAAGTAGATTTTTCAAGATTTTAGACCTCCATTTTTCCTCCTATTTCCCAAGTGCACATTTCTAGTGTCATAACTTTTTATTGCATTTTGTTTGTCTTTCCAGGTCATTTAGCCTTTGTTTGCATATCACATTATGTTTTCCAACATTTCCCTTAATCACATTTTTGGTAAACACATTTTGGTCAACCTACATATAGAGCATTATAATTCTGATTTGGAGTGCATTTTCATCCCAGATTTAGCTTGCATTAACATTGCATTAGGTTTTGCATTTTTTAATTTGCATTCTAGGGTTTCAAAATTTGCATTAGTGAAAATCCCATTTAGCTTGCATTATTGCACTTAATTTCATTGAAAAAAAATAAAATTATGCATTTTCATCTCAAATTTGTATCAAAAAACATACAAATCATAAAATTCAATTCAAAAATTTTGAAAATTTTCAAAAAAAATAGTTCCTAGACTCATTTGCCACTTAGGAGAAGCATACCTAGGAGAAGCTTGTAGAAGGTCTACAAATTGAATTTTGTAGTTTCTGACCCAGATTTTAATCAGGAAGAGAAAAGCAGAATGAGAGCTACAAAATCTAATTTTGAAGTTCCAAAAATCTTGAAGTGGACTGATTTTCTGCTATTGGTGAATGAGTCCCACTAGAGCTATCTGTCAAATATTTTAGCATATTTGAGTAGCCATTTGTCCAAAACTAATTTTTAGAACAGTTTTCGTGAAACTAGACTGATTCGCCCAGAATGGCATATGAGTCCCAGTTAGCTTTAAAAATAGATTTTTCAAGATTTTAGACCTCCATTTTGCCTCCTTCTATTTCCCAAGTGTATATTTCTAGTTTCATAACTTTTCATTGCATTTTGTTTGTCTTTCTAGGTCATTTAGCCTTTGTTTGCATATCCCATTATGTTTTCCAACATTTCCCTTAATCACATTTTTGGTAAACACATTTTGGTCAACCTACATATAGAGCATTATAATTCTGATTTGGAGTGCATTTTCATCCTAGATTTAGCTTGCATTGACATTGCATTAGGTTTTTCATTTTTTAATTTGTATTCTAGGGTTTCAAAATTTGCATTAGTGAGAAGATCATTTAGCTTGCATTATTGCACTTAATTTCATTGAAAAAAAAAATTATGCATTTTCATCTCAAATTTGTTTCAAAAAACATTGAAATCATAGAATTCAATTCGAAAAATTTGAAAAATTTCAAAAAAATTAGTTCTTGAACTCATTTGGCACTGAGGGCAAATTAGTCCTCTTGCATATTTGGCACTGTATTTTTTGGCACTCAGTCTTCAGTTTCTAAGTTTTTTTTTACTGATATTATTTCTCTATTTTTGTTTGTAGACTTTTTTTTTCATTCAATTCATTGCATTTTCAAAATTATTACATACTTTAGAATCTAAAATTGGCATCATGGATATGTGCTTTAATAAGCTTTGTATGTCATTAAATTCCTTAGTAGATGTGCCAAGTTATGGTTTTGGAAATGATCCTAATAACATCAAACTTACTCATGCTCCTTCAACTCCTAATGCATGTGCTCCTCATGATGTTGACATCATTGGAGAAGATGACGACAACATGAATATGTTCCTAAATTATTTCCTTAACAATCTTGAAGCTAATGCATCCTTCTTTTTATCCATGAAACAACAAATCTCCCTACAATACCACCTATTGCAATGTTTGGTTACTTACATCTTGAAACATAAGTTGAACCTAAGTTCCCTACAAAAGGTGATCCTAATTCCTCTAAACAAGTAAACACTCAACCATTTTATGATAACAAAGTAACAAGAACTCCCATCAATTTTGAAGAAACATATGGAGAAGGCTTCACAATCTTGAGTAAACAAGGATGTGACACAACAAGTGAGCATGATATTCATCAACTCCTAGAGAAAATATCAACTGATGAAAACACAAAGGGGATGGGCTATCAATATCCCTCTCATAAAAAAATCCCTCCAAGAGAATACCTAAGGCTTAGACATGATGGTATGGTGATCTTTGATTCCCCTCCTGATCTGGATGTCCTTCTTCCTAGAGAGAAACCCTTGACTAATAACAATGACAAGGATGAAAGGATCCCCTTGGTTCCTCCTCCTTCATATTCAACTAAAGAAAAGGGTGAATCTAGTGCAAACACAAGAGACCTTACAAGCTAGATAAACTAAAGTCTCCTCATCCACCACCTGAAAATGAAAGGAAAGTATAAATACTTTTAAAAAAAGGACTAATAACATTACCACCTATGAATAGGTTGGTGCTATATCCTAAAGATACAAAATTTCCACATCATCGCACTCTTGGACATAGTACCGATGAGTTTCATGCATTTCATTTAATACTATAAAACTTTAACTTTGATGGCAATCATTGCCATCATGTGATTGCCTAGTTTAATATTGCTCCTCCCCTTTTCATTTATTAGTTCTAGAATATTCTATTTTCACTATTACATGACCTTTCCCATCACCTACCTTGTCTCATTCTTTCCTCACACTCAATGGGGGTAATAATTTGATAGCCTTGTCCTAGTAATGCATTTTTGGTTGTCCCTTAGTTGTGTGGTTCACCTTCCTCTTATAAAGACTAAGGTTGTGAGGTAGATGACTTGCTCACTAGTTGACTCGCATTTTCATTACTATTGTTTTGCATTATTTTTTTAAAAATTTCATTTTCTTTGTGTGATTGCATGTGCATAATGTGATCCCGCATGATGTTTTGTTTGATGTTCTCTCTCTTTGTGACATTATTCTATTTGTACCTTCATTCTTCTCTATGTCGTGCATCACTTTCACTTTTATCTTTATCATTTTCTTGTGTTTTCTTTTTGGGGATGACACAAGGCATCGAGAAATTCATGTCTCTTTCATGTTGACCCAAAAGGCTTTATTTTACTTTTTATTTTATCTTTATCATTTTCTTGTGTTTTTCCTTTTGGGGATGACGTAAGGCATTGAGGCATTCGTATCTCCTTCATGTTGACCCAAGAGATTTTACTTTTTCTTTAACCTTTTCTTTCTCATTTGTCTTGTTTTTTCCTTTTGGGGATGACACAAGGTTTTGAGACACCTTATGTCTCTCCATGTTGACCCAAAACATTCTTCTTTATTTTCACTCTCTTTGTGTCATTCTTCTAGTTCTATGTGTATTTGGGGGATGATGATAGTTTTGAGCTCTCCTATAAACATTGCAACAAAGAACATACTGACTTCAAATCCATAGATCCCTTATGTGTTAGGTGTTTTCATTTTGGGGGAAAACCCTTTCTTTCCTTTTTCTTTTTTCTTTTTCATGACACAACCTTACTCAGAAACATATGACTTGGCATAGGTCTTTCCAAGTTGGCTCTCATGTCTTCTTCCTTGTTGGAATTTTTCATTGGCTACTTTAAAGTAATTTATCAGAGTAGGGTGTGTAGCAATTCCTTTAAAGTGGGGGCAGACATTGACATTTTTCTTTTTCTTTTCTCCCTTTTTCCTCATTCTTATTGCAACCTTCTAACTTCATACGATGCATTTTTCGCTTTATGGATGGAATTGGGTATAGTTTCTTTCATGAGTGTGATCTCTCTTAGCATATTACATTCCTCTTAGTGGCTTGATGCAACACATTGCACCCCCTAATTTGCAAATTTTCTATTCTTTGATTGGTCCTCTAGGTATGTGCAAGACCATCATAGAAAAAATAGGCACTTAAGTGGCAAAAAATTCAAAAAAATTAGAGTTAGGCAACTTGACGTAAAAATTTGAATAATTTAACTATATTATTTCAAAAATATGTAAGAATAGAATCTGTAGAAAATTAAATGTAGTTTCTAAACTACTAGGTTTGTTTAAAAAATATATATCTATTTGGTGAAAATTTGAAATTTCAATGCAAGGTACTTAAATTTCAGGAAAAAATAAGGTGTCTTTCTCAATTAACCTAACTATAATAAAATGATAATATTTTTTATAATATTTTAGATATAAGTAGAGGACTCATGCCTTGATGTGATACAATTTTTTTGACCACTCTTAATTTGGTCAAAACTTCATGAAATAAAAATTTTCATTTTTTAATCCTATAGTATGTGAAGCATAGAATGTGACACATGTTTTGGATTCAAAAATGTGATACCATTTGAAAGCTATAGATGTTTTTAAATCAGCCTATCAATCAGGACTTTAGTCATAATTTGAATAGAAAATGAAAAATAATTACTTATTAAATTCAAAGTAAAGCATAATTTATAATGGTGGCAAGCTAAGAATCTCCTTTAGAAACCCTTTTCATCTCATCAATTTTGGGTAAAAAAGTAGTCGTTAGCCATATACCCATCATATTGCCACTTTTTGGCCCATCATGATCCTGCACATACCCCTCTCTTGGAGACATTAGGAAAAATGTTCCCTAAGTTAAATACCTTGCATGAACTAAGCAAGACTCCTTCGAACATTTCCTATTTTTTCATTTTGCATTTGTTGGTATATGGACACCATGCATAATACAACTTACATGCATATAGTGTCATTGTGTTTGTTCATGAGCTCCAAGCCTAAGAAGTTTCACTTGTCTCATGAAGCTAGAAAAGTCATTTCTTTTATGGTGCCTTATTAAAGTTTTCAAGGGGTATAACTTTGGTATGGTTGAGCTAGAAGCCCAATCTAAGGCATGACTTTCACCATAGTCACCTACATGTGTGTGATTGCATACCAACCACAAGTTTATGTTTCTCAACTTTTTAGGACTTCTCACCTAACAAACAGCCAGGAGTTCCACCACCTCAAAGTGAGTATGCATTTTTCAGACAAACAACCTAGATTTGATTCACATCAGGATGGACAAACGGTCGAAGCTTGATCATATTCTTTCTCTTCTCTTCTTCTCTCTCTCTCTCTCTCTCTCTCTCTCTCTCTCTCTCTCTCTCTCTCTCTCTCTCTCTCTCTTTTATCTTTGGTGGTGTATGATTGGCCTTTTTGTTATTATTTTGTGCTCATGTTGGTTTACCATGGGATCTTGATCCTGGGGGCTTGATCATCCCTCTTGATTGTTGTTTCCCATCTTGCTAGTGTTGGTTCATTTAAACCTCTCTTGATGCATATTGATCTACTTTAGTGTGAGTTTGAAAAAAGTTTATCCTCTCACTAAAGTGGGGGCTAAATGTGGTCACCAAAAAAGTAACCATTCTACTTTTCTAACTTGTTTAGTCCCTCCTTGTGATTTTGGCTTAAATTCTGCCTTGATTTAGTGTTGCAATGTGGATAAAACATTCACATTAGGTCTTGGTCCCTTGTGAATTGATGGAATTTAATGACGCCTTGAAAAAGTGTTGTGAAGTGTTATAACACACTTTCACACTTTTCTAGGATTTTATCAAGTAGCTAAGCATAATCAATACAATTTTTCCTTATTTGGAGTTTTGTAAAGTGTTGTAACACACTTTCACATTCTTCTAGGCTTATCATTAATAATTGGGCTTTCTTATGCTTTAATTAGCCCCATTTTTCATCCATGGGCCTTATTTATGTGTATTTTTTAGGATAATCCTGACAAAAGTCATTTAAAACATTCAAATCCTAAAAAACCACTTTAAATTCCTAAGGTGGGACTCATTTGATATTCTGGGTGAATGAGTCCCCTTAGGTGGGACCCATTTTCCTAGGGTGGCGAATGAGTCCCCTTTATCTCAAAATTTAAATTTTATTTTAATTTTTTGCAGATTTTATTCTCCAAGATCTAAGGTTGTCCTGTAGTGTTGTAATTTCAAGAATTATTGCATATTTAAGTATAAATACAAGGTTCTTTCTCTCATTTTCATACCTCCCATTCAATTATTCATGCATATAGTTCACAAGAGCATTTGAGGATTCACAAGAGAATTCAAGGCATTTCAAGGGCAGATTATCAAGCATTCAAAAGCATTTTCAGGTGTCTTTCATCATGTCAAAGATTGTTTGCATCATGTTGTTTTAGAGCTAACAATTGTGATGTAGGATTGTGTGATTCAAGATCTATCAACATCAAGATAAATTCCAAGTGTATATCCATTGGATCCATCACTTACATGTTTGCAACACCTTATTGCAAGGGTTTGATGATTTGTAACATTATATTTTGTTCATTCATCATTCTCTTTCATATTTCATTCTATTTCAAGGTTTGAATACCAACAAGGGGTTTGACCAAGGAAAACCCCTATTCACTAGCCCTAAAATAATTTTCCCTCTTCTTGTGTTTGATTTTGCAAAGCTCGGTTACAAATTTGCTGAGGAGTTAAGTGGAGAAAAGTTTTCAAAGCACTAAAAGTTGTCAAAGTTGTAACCAAATCTAGGAGAAGCTTGGAGAAGGTGTACAGGCTGAATTTTGTAGTTTTGGACCCAGATCTGAATCAGGAACAAAAAAATAGACTCAGAGCTACAAAATCTAATTTTGAAGTTCTAGAAATTGAGAAGTGGACTGATTCACCACTATTGGAAAATGAGTCCCATTGCACCTGTATGTTATAGATTTTAGTATATTTGAGTATCCATTTGTCCAAAATTTGATCTCGAACAGTTTTCCTGAAACTAGACCGATTCACCTTGACTGGTGTATGAGTCCTAGTTAGCTTCAATAATAGATTTTTTAGGATTCTAGACCTCCTTTCTACCTCCTTCAATTTCCCAGGTGCACATTTCCATTTTCATAAATTTTTATTGCATTTTGATTGTCTTTCTAGGTCATTTAGCCTTCGTTTGCATATCACATTGTTTTTTCCAACATTTCCCTTAATCACATTTTTGGTAAACATAGTACTTAATTAAGAACATAATTTTCTATATTATTTGAAAATAAAATTTCTAAAGTCATATGTCAAGATTTAGTTTTTTGGAAATTAGAATTCTAGCCTATCAATACCTAGTTATTGCATCATTTCAAATCTATCTCGCATGAATTGGAAAAATTGAGAAGCAAAAGCAAGAATTATTATTAAGAGAATTATTGAGAAATTCAAGAATAGTCATTAAATTTCTCATTGTAGCAATTCAAGATCCATCATTAGGTCAAAGTGCATGTGAGTTCATGTTGTCATATTATCATAGTTTTGTGAAGTCTAACCCATTCTTTAGGTCTCCAAAGAAATTTAAGCAATTTAAGCAATTCAAGCAAATCAAACATTTAATAAAATCAATCAGAAAAGGTCAAGAAATTGAGGTGATGTGTATGACTTCAGTCCTTAAAGGAAGCCACTGAAGGGTGGTGAGTTGCACGAATTGTTGATTCATCATTCTTTCTTATCATTTATCTTTCTTATACTTGGCATTCCCATTATGGAATTAAAAAAATTAACAAAGGGTTTGACTAAGGAAAACCCATAAAATGGCACAACCCTTCCTCTCTCCTTGAATGTGTAGGTCTTAGATTTGAAGAATACTGAAGGAATATTGAAGGTTAATTTTTTTTGTTGCAATCAAAACCCTAGGCCTTTGAAAATCACAAAAACTCATAGAATTATTTGATAGTGATCTGATAAGTTTGTAGACAGGAAATAGAAGTTCAAATATAACATCAAAAGACTATGAAAATAGATCTAAAAAATCCCTACTAGGAAACTGGTGTTACTAGAGGAAGCATCCTAAAAAATTAGGCTCAAATTTAAATACCACAAATTCACATTGTCCTTCTAAGTCTACTCCTATAGTCTAATTTTTCCCGTGATATTTCAAATCTACTATTTTTGTACTAAAGTGGTTATTTGCATAATTAGGTCAATTGAATCATTGCATTTCATCTTTAGTAAATTTCTATATTTGGTCAAGGGCTAGTTGACTCACTTATTAGGTTGTAAGTCAATCACATACCTTTTCAAAATCCATTAAACCCCCATTCCATTTTCTTACTTCCTTTATTTACTTAATGAAACATTTAGGGAAAGGTGTTAAACCCTAAGGTGAAAAACTAAAGGTTTCCCTTTCCCTCCATTTCATTTTGGTGAACCTAACCTATTAAAAATACATACCTTCTAAAAATTCACCCTAGATCTTTAGATTTTACAATAAGGCATCTACTTTAGCATCATAAAAGGCATATAAATTCAAAAAAAATAAAATCATATTGTATTATAGGTTGTAATAGGGTTTATTTTAGTTATTTTATCTTAGATCTACATTCAAATTGAATTCATAAATTTGCATTGGCTAATTTAAAATCTTAGAAAAAGAAGTGATAATTGAATATATTTAGCCATCTTGCAAATAGTTAAAAATTTAAATTTTTTATTACTTTCTTTCAAAAGGCATATTCATATCATCATTTTTAGATTTATCATATCATAATTAGGTATGTTTTTATCTTAAATCTTGAAATTACATTTAAAATTATCATTTATTGTTCAAGCATTCTCAACATTCTTGCATACTTACATTTTGAAAATTATTCACTGTCAAACCTATTTGTACATAGACATAGAAAGCTTAAATAGTATTATAGACAATCAAACTTTTAATTTAAAAAAAACTTTCCTAGAACACAAGCACCCTATGCACCATAGTCCTCTTTTTGGATTATATTTTTGTGATGTAAAGATTTCTCAAAATGCTCTATCCCAATCTACTATTTTTATTATTCACCTATTGCATAATAGTCTAAGCCTTAGAAAAAGCATCATATCATTATGATGGCTCAATATTTTAGTAATATATTTACTTATTTGAAATCATTTGTGGATGTTTCAAGCTGTTTATTTGGTAGTGACACTAATTTACATGAGGACATTCATGATCCTTCACCTCCCAATGCATGTCCTCATGAGGTAGATATCTTCAAAAAGATGATGAGAGAATGAATTAATTCATAATTAATTATTTATGCAACCTTGATAATATAATCTATTTATCCTTTCATGAGATGGCCTAATTTCCCATACCAACAATCAACACCTACCATACCTCTAGTTGAAATGTTTTCTCTCTTACATTTGAAAAGTGACTCACAAGGCATATCTCAACAAAAGCTCATGGAAGAACCTGATGATAAAAACTACAAGGAATACATACCACCTAATATTCCTCCATCTTATGAGCATAAAGATAGAAACACCCATTAACATGAAACAAAGTTATGGAAAAGGCTTTAGAATATTGAGAAAATAAGGATGTTACATATATAATGAACATGAAATTCATCCCCTCCTAGAAGAAGTAGCATCTAAAGACACTAAAGGATTAGGTTACTAAGATCCTCCACCTTTACATCAAACATTTGTTCCACCAACAATGAAATCCAAAGTACATGGTTCTATTAAGAAGTTACATTTCTTGCATCCTATATCCAAACTGAATGGGCCTTAGAAATTTTTTTAAAGTTAGGATACATTACATTACCACCCATTCATTACCAAGGAGATAAGAAAGGAAATAGTACAAATATATCTTACTAGGAATATTATGGAATACTTGGACATCTTATAGATGAATTTTGTGCTCTAAGGAGTAAATTAAGATAATTTGATCCTTATGGGGATCAAATTAAATGTCTGATATATTTACATTCATTATATTTTCTCCTTACCATGTGGTAGTTGTAGTATCATACAATACTCACTATCATCCATGAGGGTATAAAAATAGCTTTATACAATCATCTTTTATTTTGTAAGGAAAAACATATCATAATCCATTTGACCCACCTTTGTCCTTACACTTGGAGGGAAAGGGGTTATATATTATTGTTTTGGGTGAATTCCTTCTTGGGATTCCTTTGTTTCTCCTTAAAATGTTTGTGTAGCAAGTAAACTAACATTTTAAGGGGGGAATATAGTCCCTCACTCATTACTAGAATAAGAATGAAAATCAAAGTGTGGCCTTCTTAATATTGTTGAACATAGGTTGTCATTGATTTCAAAGGAATGTCAAAGGTTGTTGATCATTATTATCTAAGGTTGTCAAGGCTATCAAATGTGAACATTGTCAAGAAGAAAGAGATTGAGGGAGTACTTGAATTGTCATTACAGTCTCTTGACTTAAAGTACTATGTATGCAAAAGTAATAATCATGAAGAATTCTTATTAGTCAAATCCTATATCAAGTAACATACATTAAGTTTCATTGAGATGTGACTACCTTTAGATAGTTAGTGTGTTTATTATATCATGTCAGGTATGTAGTCAATATGAGTTTGGTGATCTAGATGTCATTTCAAGGATATCTTTTAGGTAGAAATATTTCTAAATATGCTTGGCATTTCCTTCAAAAATCCATGTTTGATTTGCAGTTTGGAACCAGAGTATGTCTATACTTGTTTTATTAGTTTCCTAATATTTTAGAGGATTTGTTTAGTGTACAAGATGTCTGGAGTGTTATAGGGTTTTAAATTCCTATTCAAAGTTTAAGGCATGTGTGGTAACAACTAGTAGCATGTGGAATTCAAATCTTACATCTTGAGTAAGGATAGGACCTCCTTAAGGTTCCTATGGTGGAACATGGCATAAATTTCTTTTGGCAACAAGAAACTTGTGTTTGGACTATTGTATTACAAATTTCATTTAATTTGAATTTAGGTCCATCTTGTATTGACCTAGTTATGCGTAGATCCTTGATCAACATGGAAGAGTATTAATGTAAAGTCATGTATATATTTCAAATGTTCAAATGCATCAAGTGTGTGTGAGTGTTTTATTATTTATTATCTTTGTTGGTTGTGATCAAGTTTGGTGTAGAGCTGTAAAGAAAAGAGGGAGAAACAGTATTAGAAGATCATTCTAAGTGTGGAAGAGTGTTAGTTGTGACTTTGGTACATATTAGAGTTATATTTTAAATTCAATATTATCTTTATATTCTTGTAGGAATGGTTTTCTACATTTATTATTTCAATAGGGATTGGTGTCTCTTGCAGGTTGGTGCCTACTTCATATTGTAATCTCACTTATTATATTTCTAAATTGTAAGGCTAGATTTGGGTAGTAGATCCAAGAAACTATTCTCATAGTTGCTTTTCCCATCTTGGGTTTCCACATATATATTTTTTTATCGTATGTTGTGTTATGATTAATTTCTGATGTGCTCTTCATGATAAAAAATATATAACAATAGAAAATTTTCAAGTTCCATGATCTTGTAAATAGCGTCAATGTTGAGAATTTTGATTAAAGTAAATCTATTGATTGCCCCCCTCTTAGTAGATTGTGTGCCCCTCAATTGGTATTAGAGCTAAGTTCCTTTGAAGTGGCCTAAGAGCATAAGGTATATTTGGGTTGGCACAAGAATTTTTTTCTAGAAATAGAGTACTAGTCTTTAAAAGATCAATTTTGCATTGTGGAAAGTTAGAATGGAGTCCTATTTGATGGCTTTAGGAATTGACTTCTAGATGTCAATTGTAGAAGGATTTAGGCCTCTCGAAACTCACTTTACTAGGTATTAGGCTAGAAAGAGGGATCTTGAACTCAATGTTAAGCCAAATAATTCTCTTTTATGTTGAACTAACTCATTATGAATTTATGAAAGTAATGTAGTGTAGAAAATAAATAAAATATGGGAAATATTGGAAGCAATCTATGAAGGTGATGAAAAATTCAAAGAGGAAAAGTTGTAGACTTATAGAGCTTAGTTTCAAGGTATGAAGATGAAATAAGATGAAAACATTACTCTATTCATGCTCAGATTTCATGAAGTTGTCACTTATATCAAAGGGCTTGGTTAATGTTTGGAAGATTAGATTGTTGTAAAGAAGTTAGTCACATCTCTCCATAAAAAGGATTGATCCTAAAATCTCTACTATTGAGGAATCTAAGGATTTGAATACCTTAAAATTGATTGAATTTCATGGAACTTTAACTGTAGTTGAGATGAGATTTAAAAGTGAATACTCTATAAGGAAAGAGGTTTATTTTAGAGTGTCTAAGAAGTAGGTTGATGAAGATTCAAATTTTGGATCAGATCTAGAAGAAGCATTTTTTTTAGGAACCTACAAATAGGTTCTAATAAGTAAAAAGGAAAATTACCTTTCATTTTTTTTTACTTTGGAGAATTAGGGGATTTTATAGCTAAATTGTGTCCCCATAAGAATTCTAACAATGATGAGAAAAGAAATCGAAAGAAATCATTTTAGAAAAATATCAAATTTTAGAGGAAACATAAAATTTTCTACACTAATGAGGAAGAAGAATACTTCACTAAAGAAGAATATGAAGATGCATCTAGATATGAAAAAGAAAAGGTTGTGTTCATGGATTTTGAGACTATTCATGGAGATGGTGAAATAGATTCTTGAAATAATATAGAAGAGGTAGATCTTATGGAAGAATGGATGTGTGCTAGAAAAGAAATCAAGAGACCAAAGAACATAATTGTTGACAAAGTGAAATCTAAAAAAATGGTATGTAAGGAATCAAATAATATATAAAAGATTATTTTTGAATTAAAGACCTAGACTAAAGAATAAAAAAGAGTTGAATAAGTTCTAATAGAAAAGTTGCTATCAAGAGAAAAGGATTGTGAGAAGTTTGAAGTAGAAATTGTTCTAATAAGAAAAGAGATTTAAAAGGTGATCCAACAACTACAAATGAATTTTTTTTAAAGTACTAAGACCCTAGATCAAATTTTGGAGAGTCAAATAGATCCACATATAAGAATTGGAATAAGTTTTGATGATCTGAAGAAGAAGGTGATATAATAGTATGAGAAGACTACTAAGGCAACTCTGAAAGTGACAGGTTCTAGAAGTTCAAGACTTGAAACAACCATGGAAAGTGATGAAAGAATGAGATGAAATGATGGTGTTATTCAAGTCTAAAATAAAAGAATAAGATTCAAAAGATAGGGATACAATACTAGGTCAAATTTTCCTTTCTTCAGTTATTTTTTTAATTGCAATATTTTTGGTCATAAGGTTGTTGACTATAGAAGAGCTTCAATAATAAAAAATATTTTTTTCAATAATAATTCATTTTCACCTCTATACAACTTTACTATCATTTATCGCAAATGCAACAACTTTGGACATATTGCAAAGAACTACAAAAGAAATTTTATGATTCCTTTTATGGAAAGTGGGAGAAAAGAATCAAAAATTAGAATTCATGAATTAGGAAGGTCTAGAAGAAGGTTCCTAAAGTTAAGAAATTAAAAAAAACCAATGATTGTGCAAACTACACTACATGCTCAAAAGGAGAAGAACTTGTGGATTCTTGACAATGATTGCTCTAGCTATATGACTAAACACAAGAGTAAGTTCATGAATTTCAAGAAATTTAAAGGTGGTTTAGTGACCCTTGGAAAAAATTCAATTTCCAAAATATTGGGTAAGGGTACTTTATGTTGGAGAATAAGAAGATTTTTATTAATATGCTTACGAACAACATGAGCATGGATTCTAAGCATAAGTTGTACAGTATACAGTTTAGTTTTATCATTGATGTTAACATTGTATTTGGTATGAACATAACAATGCAAACCAGTTTGTATAGCTTGATCATGTTTAAAGATGATTATCGAGTGCAATTTTGCAAGAAGGTTTGATCTAGTGAAGATAGTTGAAGTGAGAATTTGACTGTGTCAAAACAGGTAATTTAGTGTATAGAACATTTGGTCTTTTGTTATGCATTGGTCCATTATGTAGAATCTCCCTCTTTGGGTTTTTGGTTAATTTTTTTGGATGTTAGAAGAGTCTAAACCTAGAGTTTCAATTTTTTTTCATTTTTGGTATTGAAGATATGAATGGCAGAAGTTCTGGTCTGGCAACTATAGTGTTACCAGTATAGTATGTATGTTTTAGAGGATCCACACTTCTCCATGGATTGGTATTTGGCTTTGTGGATTTATACAAATGTTGAAAGGTGTTAGTAGAGTGTGCATCCAAAGTGGCATGAAGTTTGTATGTTTGTGTGTCAGTTTTTAGATGTCTAGTTGGAAAGTTTCTATGTTAGGTCATTACAAGTGCCAACCTAATAAGTTTTTGGTATTGTGGTGTTTTAATAAGTAATATTCCATTATGTGGTAGCTATTATAGGTCCATGTCAACCTATATGAATTTGTTATAAGTTTTGATTTTTTGCACAAAGTATGTATGTGTATATGTCAAGCTAACAAGTTATACTTTGTATGATATATCCATTTAGGCTAACATAATTGATATTGTAAGTGTTTATATATGAAGTAGATATATGTGTAAGATCATTTTTTGGTTTATTTATATATGAGAGAGTTATGATATTTTTAGTTGATGTGAATTGTGTGAGTATAAGGTGAATGCAGAGTAGAAAAGAGTGTTAGTGTAAATCGGTATGAAGTGTGTAAAGTCTACATTTTGATCTTCAATGGAACTGTATCCCAACATGTTGTAGATGCATTTGTAATAGTTCAAAAGCTTGGATGTGTGACATAATATCTTCTATTTTTATTCTTTAATTGGGTAGTAAGTTCACTTGGAAGTGAGTCCATCTACAATAATCAAATCTATAATATCTTATAACCAATTATATTATATTATGAGCTACTCCTCATTGTAGTTTTTCCTATTTTTGGTTTTTCACGTAAAGAATATGGTGTTCATGTGTTATGTGATGTTGATGGTTGTTTTTATGCTTTCCTTTCGTAGTGAAAATTGAATATGTTATTTGGAATGGATGTTTAAATGTTTAAGTGATTTAAAATGATATTGATTCACCCACTCTTAGCATTTTGGGTGTTCAACAATTGGTATCAAATCTTGGTTACTTGGAAGGAACTTAACTTCTTGGGTGAGATCTTGGAGGTTGAACACATGGCTATTAGAATATTTCCTACTCTAAAGCAGATTCCTATTTTTGGATTTACCAAAGAAGATCTCCTTTTGTGTTTTGGATATGATGGTTAGAGGTTTTTAGAGAGGTTATAGCTAGAATTTGGGCTTCTAGATTGAGGTATAGTAAAATTTATGTTCACCAGTGTATGAACTAGTTTTTTAGTGTTTTGTACAAAAGTGTCTAGAAGAAATGTTCTTGCTCTGCGTTTCTTCGTAGATTAGATTCAAGAATTGCAGTTCTAAAGAAGAATTGATTATGTTTTTCTCTTTCCTATTTCAAGAATATTTTTGGTTTTGTATGCCAAAATTTAGATTATAGAGTTGCAGTGTTTGGTAGTGTAGTCTAAGTGTTCTACTTGTGTACATTTTGAGGGTGTGTTGCAAAGGAGTTTGATGGATTTTAGAATGATAAAAGAATATTCTAGATCATGATGAAGCATGGTATGTGGTTTGCAAGTCATCCTTGGGTTTCAAGAAACAATTAATTCAAAAAATTTACATTTTTTCATGGATAATAATTGACCTATTTTTTATAGTACATTCAAAGATGTTTAAGCATTAATGAAGGCATTCACATCACTCTAATCTTCAACTCAACAGTCACAACTTAAATTTGCATTTCTCTAATAATATTTTCATCATTAACATCACATAGATGTCTATCATTCCTTTCATACATCAAAACACCAAAAATTATCAAACATATATATCTACTTTGAGCATAACATCAATTAGATTAGCCTAATTAGATGTAACATACAAAATATAGAAATTGTAACTTGTCAGCTCAAATCCTTTCACACACACCTCACACCAAGATTCAAATCTCAAAACACTTTGAAATATGTTGGAATTTACCTATAATAGCTCCCATATACCACCACAATGCATATTTATCCTTCACATCCTTCAAAATTATTAGGTCAACAACGTAAAAGACCTAATACAAAAGTTATTTAGTTGTGTATCTATATTTGAACATGTGTACCTCAAAACATCATGCCAACTAGAATACATACCCTAATAGCATCTATTTATATATCCTTAATACCACAAATCCAAAAACTTATCCACAAAAAAATGTGGACTCTCCTACTCGTATACACTGTACAGGAAATAACTATAACATGTTAGGCTGAAATTTCGTTATCCATAACTTTCAAACCAAGAGCCAAAAATGATAAAATTTTGGAATCAAATACTTGAAAAAACCAAAAAAGTGAAAAATTTATTCATGGACCAGTGGAGACCCAAAAACTAGAGCTCTGTTACACAAAATTAATAGAGTTGACACTTAGTCAATTTTCCATCACAACTAGCTTTACCAAATCAAACCATCTTGCAAAAACTATATTCCACACACAATCTAAAACCTATTAGAACCAACCAAAATGATCTACAAGGATCTATACAATGATCTCCACATGAAGATACAATGTTGACATCAATGAGAACACTGCAATGCACAATAATATACCTTGTGCTTATCCCTCATACTCATGTTGCCAACAATAGAATCAATGACATTCTTCCAAAAATAATTGTAGTGGACCTCCCTATGAAATTCAAATCATTAGTCTCCCTGCAAGACCATGAAAACCATTTTTCATGTTTATGCTATTAGCTATAGCTACAAATCAAAATACTCTTTAGGGTAGGGACCATTTTCGCAAATATGTTGGACCTATAGGTTCAGGTAAAGACAACAACAATTTCTTGAAGAACAAGTTTGAGCCAACCTAAAATTCCATAGTTGTGATTATGTATTATAGAGAACCTATCATCAAGCAACCCAATTGCTCCAAATTCTACAGTTACTATTAAATATTTCAATACGTCTATATGAACACATGTATCTAGTCCAAGTTCTATCATATACTAATGTTTGATTGATGTGAGTTGTCATATCAAAGGTTTTAAAATGTTTGTGCTTTAAATTATATGTACTACACTAAGTCATTTACAATCATTGAGACTACCAACCTAGGATTTATTTGTGATTCATGAGACTTTTAAAGGTCATTGTAGGTTGTGTTTCTCCATTTTAATATCTACCCATTATCCTTTAATGTTTGTAACTTCCTTATTTGTATTTTTGAATAGCTTGTCCTTTTGAATCATTTTATGCTCCTTTACTTCTTCTATTTGTAAGTGATTGTATTGTCTTGTTTCACTCTTACCTCTGATCACTACTGTGCATCAACTCCCCCATGATATTACATATACTATTAAAAATTTGGATTGGAAAAATTCTAGAAGATAGATTGTATAGTCAAATTTTGTTGATTATCCATTGGTCCCAAAGAGTCCAACTAATATTTTTGTTCATTATTTTGTTGGAAAAGAGAGGCTCAGCTATGGAGAATAAAGGTAGCTCCAAGTTTGTAAAATTTTTGCAATATTTTTCAAAATTATTAATGAAAGGAAGCTTGTGAATTTCTAAGCACACTTGGGTAGTCATTATTATAGTTGTAGTGGCAATAGTAGGAATAGTCTTCCCAGTTATGAGTTTAGCCTTTAACCTGTACATGTCTAGAATGTTATAGTTTCTTTCATGAATATTGGTGAGTCTCGCTATAAGATCCATATAATAATTTGTATCATCATCCTTTTTAAATAGAATCAGATTCATTTGAAATCGTGGAAGTAACAGTCTAACCCCTTCCACTAGCATCTAAATCATATTCTTGATAACTTCATTGTCATCTTTATCAATAGAGCTAATGTTTGTGGCACACTCATCTACCACAATTTTCACTAACTTTTGTGGCTAGAAATTTGGAACATTATCTTTGTCCACTACCTCTTCCTTCAAATACTAGCACTATGGATTTTGGAAAGTCTTTTTTTTCAAGGATTCTCACTTCCTTGATCTTCTTCTTTGGTTCTTTAAGGTCTATACAACCACTCTTTGCAATGGGAAGAGTCTTTGATTAGTACATTAACCTTGATGCCCTCTTTTGTAGTTGATAAAGAGTCTCCTTGAAATTTTCCTTTGGAGAATAAAAATGCTAGATAGCCAATATACACCATGTTCTTATTGATAGTATCATTCTGGATACTTTCTAAGATTACCAGCTTTACACAAACCTAGGTAAATATTGCTCCATTGAAATATAATGTCTTTCATTGCTAAGTTTATTTCACTATTTCATTATTAAACCTTTCTACTGTTGTAGGGTTGTCATTATAATAGTCATAAGTGATTTTGTAAATCTAAATTTATTACAATCCTTTCTATCTAAGGCAATTATAAGAAGATGATTCAAGAACCTACTAGCTTCCATAGTATGAATTTTTTTCAATAAAATCAATAATGGAATTTGGTGTTGCCCATGTATGATTTAATGTTGTTATTATCACTTCCCTTGGGTGTATTAATTTGACTGATTTATATTGATAATTTCTAGACTCCTTAAGAATTTTTGTTTAGTTAGAGAATTCTTGTTGATGAGAATGTCACTGTATCCTTGATGATCTTCTGGAACAACTTCTTTTGAAATATATTTCCCTTTGTATTTACAACTATAATAACCCTCCTAGTTGCTAGTTGGACTCAGTAGTTTTTATGCTTTGATTTGATACATTGATACTATGATAGTACTAGTTTGGTGTGATTGGTTAGTTAGACTTTTGATGATGCTGTTATTCCATTTGTGGACATGATTATTTCATATGACATTGTGGTTGGTGATGTTAGTTGATTTTCATAATTATCTTATGATACAGTGATTTAATAAATTATGTCATGAGATGAATTGTTAGTTTAGAAATGGTGTTTTATCAGTCATATTATAATTGTTAGGATAGATGTGATGAAGGACAGTGTAGCATCACTCATTGTGAGTGCTCTGTTATGCTATGCTTCCTTCTCACAATACAATGCTTTGATTTTATATATATATGCACATGTACACAACTTCGTTTGTATGCAGGTATTGCAGGTACATAGTCTCGATTCCACTTGCTTCGGCAAGACAGGGCAAGCACCAATAGCCCAATGGTCAAATGTTGAAACAAAGGTGACAATGAAGTCATCTCGAGTCCCATGTTGTCAAACCGTCGAATTGATTGGTACTGTACATTTTTTTCTTGTAGTTGTTGTCATTTTTGGTTTGTGTTTGTGTATTGTTGTATTTTATCAATGTGGCACTTTATAAGTTATGATTTATTTAATTTAAATGATTGTTATTAATGTGGCACTTTATAAGTTATGATTTATTTAATTTAAATGATTGTGTATTTTTATTTAAAACAAAAAAAAAAAATATAAAATAAAGTGTTTTGTATGGGGTTTGGGGAGGGCAAGGCAGGTCGTACCCATCGCGCCCCCCTATGGCACGGACTGCCATAGCAGTCTGTAAGGACTACTGTGTGCAGCAGCCCATGGGGACTATGCAACAATCCCCAGTTGATCTCTGCCTGTATGCAGTAAGGTCGTCGGCCTTTTTCTGCGTGCAGTTTAACTTTAATTTTTTTAATTTTATTTATATTTATATTTATATTTTGGATTAAAATTTATTTTATTAAATATTATAATTATAATTTATTTATGTTAAATGGAATTATAATTATTTTATTTAATGTTATTTTTATTTTAAAATATAATTTTTTTGTATTTTATTCATGGTGTTAATGACGTTTATCTATAGATAATTATATGTTTTTTTTTTAGGGTATTATTTTATCTTTTGTTATAATTGAGCAAATAATTTAATACAGAAAATTAGTTTTATTTCGTTCTATAAATGGATTATTTTGAGTTAGTTATATTTTATTATTTTTGAAAATGAGGATCTTATATTTAATTATTTTCTTTTGTTGTTGTAACGATTAGTGAGATTAAGTTAATAAAATGATCGTGAATAAATCACATGAAATTTGTTATTGTCCTACAAAATTAATTTGTGTGTCCTTCCATTATGGTTATCGTTTTGTGTTGCCCTTGAGGGAACCCTATTGTCTTGCAACCCTTGACCCAGAGGAATGTTTAATTGTGAATGTTGTCTTCATCTTAGTTATACTTTTGGAATTGAAACTTTTAGTTTTGTGCTTGGAAGGGTTGAACGGTATTGTTAAGACTTTTGGTTATGAGTTATCACGAGAGGGTTAATGCCTCGCATGTTCTTGTTTTGAGTTTTATGTTTTGATGTTTTAGTTCAACCCTTGCCTAGTTCTTGGTTATATTAGGGGTCTTAGGGAGAGTGGCTCTTCATGGGGGTCGGTGCCTTGGTTAAGAGGAAGTGCATAGGAGAACCCATGTAAGAGTAGTTAAACAAGTAATAACCTAAAAATAGATTTAGGGGGATGGGTAGTAAAACACTCAAGATAATAAAAATTGGATTCCTCGTCTATGCATTAGGGCTAACATAGACTAATGATAGATTGAGAAGGACGTGGTCGGAAAAGTCATAATCTCATCTTCATGAGAGGTTATCAACTTTGCATGAGCTACCCTATGGTGTCGGCGCCTCAAGTAGGAGGAAGAGCCAGGAGATCCATAGATGGGTGTCGGTGCCTCAAGTTGGAGGAAGAGCCAGGAGATTCCATGAGAGCTATGCGATGACACTCTCCACTACACTTCTTGTTTACCTTGTTGATTTTTGCCTCTAGAAATGTATTTTGGATTTTGAATGTTGTATCAGTTTCCTTAGTTTTGTACTTCTTTTGTGATTATGATTCTTATGGAAGTGATTATGAACATTCTTTGGTGACTTGTTATTGTTATTGCTTGGTTTAATTGTAGTCTCTGATTTTTGTATTTGAGTTTGTACCTTGTTGTTCATGGAGTCAGTTTGACAATCATGGTCGAGTTAACTTCATTGTCACCTCTGAGCATGGGGGGTGAGTTATCTATAATTCACATGGTTGGGTGGAACGTGCTCCGCACCCATTGGGTTCCCCTTCAGCATCCTTTGTTCACAGCTTTTCCACAGTTGGAGTTGTACCAGTGCTCACTTTGTTATTCAAAATTCATTGTAATTTGTATCATCCCACTTGTTTGGAAAATTCATTGTAATTCTTATATCAAAAGATTGTAATGTAACATTGTAACAATGATGTAATAGTTAGGACTCTATGTAACCTTATTTGATGAGATACTATATGATTGTAATATGGGTTATGGTGATACTTTCACTCTTGGTTCATGGATGAACATTTGTTCATGTTATTATAATTTAATTGGTCACGTGGTTTATTATTATCTTTTATTTCTGTTTAGTTGTTGCAATGTAACCTCGCATGCCCCAGAGAACTAAGTGTGGTAATGTGATGTAATATGTTATGGATTATGGTTAATGTGTTGTATATTTAATTTATTTTCTTTTTTAATAAAAAAAATAAAAAATTATTTGCCTTGTGTGTGTTCTTTGGGGTTTTACTTGACCCAGTTACAAAACACAAACAACATTAGTGGTGGAAAAAAAACTCTAAAAATTTACTTTATTAAGCCTCATTGGCAAATCAATATCTCATTGGTTACATTCAATGTCTTAGTAACATTGTACAACTTACTGATACTATATAAAAAAAATACTCATATTTTCATATATTTATACTATTTTCCCCTTCCTTAACTGTAGTCCTTTTGGAAGGGCAGCGACCTCCTATAGGGGTTCGGCCCATTTAATCCCCTTGCAAATCCACATTTTTCCCGCCGCTATTGGTTTCAGCTCCTCCAAACTCTTCCTTGCTAGTATTCACCTTTTACTTCTTCAATTTGGAGCTGCAGCCTAAAAATAAGGTTTCAAAATTTTCACATCAAAAGCATATTTGGAAGTAGATTTTTATCAAATATTGTAGTTGCAAGTTTCACTAATTATAATAAAGATAAATAGTTTTACCTTTTA
Source organism: Sequoia sempervirens (assembly GCA_007258455.2). Lineage (NCBI taxonomy): Eukaryota > Viridiplantae > Streptophyta > Pinopsida > Cupressales > Cupressaceae > Sequoia > Sequoia sempervirens. Next base: position 49,090 of record VDFB02051084.1, read on the forward strand.
ACATCAACTAATGCAATTACGATAACTTTTAGAGGATCGACAATGCTAGCATTTATCATATCAACATACTCAACTGTAAGTTGCAACACAACATTAAACTTATTAACTAAACTCAACATCTAAGAAAGAAAGAAAAAAACTTCAAACATTATCAATTTAGTTTCCTCGTAGCTTTCCTCTAGCATATCTAGAACCTCTTTAGATGTTTCATCCAATTTCCATCACTCCCATACAGGTAGAATTGTGTATGTCTATCAAACTATCATATTTCCCATAGAGTTGGAGCTAAATTCATTTAGAAATATTTTCTTGCTGAGCAATCCAATTCCCCTAGCAAGCCTAACATATAGACAACCTCCCTTACATTCAAAAATTTACTCAAGGATGTCATTTTTAGTCTCAAAAATCAAAATAACCTTATCGTTCATTTGTCAAAACTACTTAGTTAATAGAAAAAAAATTCAATGGAAAAAGCATGAGGAAAAATAATCTACCTCTATATTATTAGGGGTGATCAAATACTGCTTAAATCTACAATCAGAAACCCTCTTATGAGATACAACCAATCCTATCAGATTAAAAAACAAGAACTAAAACCTTCTTGAGAGTCACAACAATAATTGAAATAAATCAATGGTCAAATGTAATTTTGTCCAAACATGTAGTAATCAAAAGGCTCTTGTATTGCTATGTGATAATTAGAAAATGTGAAAGGATCCTGAAATAAATGAAGAAATAGAAGAAATTATCCATTTTTTCAAATGAGTAAATATAGTGTAATGTGCTAATTGCTTTTTCTTTACATCATTTAAGAACTAAAGCATAAAAATTTGCATAGAGAGGATTTGAAGTAGCGAACCTCAAACTGTAACAG
>VDFB02051087.1:0-22189 GCA_007258455.2 Sequoia sempervirens
CAAGTCCATATTTGGCACAAACCTTTCTCTCCTCTCTTGTGTGTAGGTGATAGATCTAAAGTGAAATTTGGGAAAGGATTGAAGACCTAATTTCTCAACCAAGCATTCAAGCCTCACATGTCAACGAATTAGGGAAAGTGAAATTAATCAACAATATACGAAGTTCCAACACTATTAGAAAAGGAAGAGCTATAGAAATTGGCCAATTAAATTAAGATTTGAATTTTGATTCTAAAGGTCTGCATTTCTAGGTCTATGGTGCTAGCATCCCTGTTCAACCAATTTGAGCTCAAATTTCTATGCTAGGTTCCCCTTTCTATGCACTCTGCTCTTCTCTAATTATTTTTTATTTTTTCATTCTATACTTATCTAAAATCATAATAGTTCGTTGTAGTTGTATAATTAACCTAGGTACACATTTGCATCTTCATATTTAGTCAATTATCAATCAATCAATCAACCCCCATATAAAGAACCAAAACCCCAATCCACCATTTTGGCTCTTCCACAACGGTTAGTAGCCAAGTGTTTGTGATCAATTTTTATTTCTTCCATTGTGATATAGAAGAAGGTGTGATTTAGACACTAGGTCCCTTTTTCCTACATCACACTAGGGTCTAAATCACACCTTGTCCTACATCACAATTTGTTAACCTCGATTTTAGATTTGGAAAATTTAAAAATTTTGAGTCAAAATCCTTAAACTTGGAATCTCCAACTCAAATTTATCTCCAATCATTTGCAAATGTTGAGAATTCTACCATTTTGAAGTGAAATCATCAGTTATCTCAATTAGAAGCCTAAGGAGCACTAATGCAGCTTACAAGGATTTGCAAAAAAACTCAAATTTCAAACATTGACAAGTTTTATGCAAAACAAAATTATGGGGATGATGTTAATGGGGTCACATCAAATATGACCAGTTTCCACACTAACCCACCTCCCAATTTTTGAGATATTAAAGCTTCAAATTTTATCAATCAAATTATAGAAACTATTAAATGCAAGGATTTATTTAGTCAAAATGAAATCATATTTATCGGTTTTGGTCTTATTGCAACCATCAAAAATGTGACAAAGTTTTATGATAAAATATTGACTTGAGAAAAAGTTAAACATTAGCCTTCATTTTTAGTTTGGCATATTTATCAAGGAAGTTCATAAGGTCTCAAGAAATTCTTTTGTAAAGAGCGATTTGTTATAAAATTTAAATGAAAGTGTGGAAATTTTCATTCAATTCTAGGTTTTCGATATATATATGTCAAAGATGGATGGAAATTTTAAAAGATTAGTATTTTGGATAGTTAATTGTGTGTTAGACTAACATGAACATGATTGGTGGCAAAGGAAAACTAATATTCATCAATAATTTCATATTGATTAACAATTCTTGCCAAGTTTTCAATGAAGGTTGTAGAAACTATATCATAAACTAATGGTGAAAGGAAGGTTGGTTTTAATCGACACTTTCACTCAAGCTAACAACTTACTCCACATTGTTGATGACGTTGTGAATAGTTTCAAAATTGCTAACAATGGAAAGAAAGAAACTCATAACTATTTTTCTTAACCTCACAAAGTGTGAGTTTCAAAACATTAGACATTATGGAGTTTTGGGGAATGGGTTCTATTTCGCATTTGAAACACCAAATGAAGGAAATACCAATATTCATTGGCTCTTCCAAGCAAGTTAATAACCAACTTCAAGTTATTGATAAAGGTTGTCAATGCATCTTAAAATGATGATGAAAAAGGCTATAGGGAATTATACTTGTTGAAACTTTCAAGAAAGTTATGAAGTTATGATTAGAGACCAAAATGTTGATGCAAGTTGCCAACTCCATCATAAAAGATGATTCATAGCTTATTCAACATCCTCACACATGTTATTAACTCCATCAAAAGTTCCAATAGAATATATGGATTAATGATTTCAAACTCATTGAGTTTTTTGTTTAAGTTAATAAATTTTCTTAAATCAATGACAATAGGAGTGAGATTAACCTATGAGCTTACTATATCGGTATTTTGATGTTTATCAGAAACTTTGTGAAATTTAATAAGCAATTTAAGAAGGCCTATGATCAAAACAAATAGTAGTTATTATAATTGCTTATATCTGCATGACCATGGCAAGCATCTTCCTTGCTCATGCCGAAATGGGAGCTTTGGAACTTCTATCTAAGCATAAAGAATTAGAATTTAGATATCAGTTAATTACTATCTATAGGATCTTCCTTTCTAGACTTAGTGTCAAGACTGTGTCTGTCACTAATTAATTCCACTTTTCCCAATTCATCAATATGTGAGGCTTGAATGCTTCATTGGACATCAGGGCTTCAATCCCCTCTAAAATTCACTTTAGATATGCCACTTGCACACAAGAGATGAGAGAGAGGGTTTTGTTATATAGGGTCTTTCCTAAGTCAAACCCTATTTTGGTGTTTCCACCTCCAAAATGGCTATAATGATATAAAAGAGTGCTTAACCTAGGTTGGGCATAGGAAATTTGATAAAAGAATGATAAATTAACAAGTGTTGCAACTTACCACTTAGATCTTCATTCCTAAAGATGGATTGAAATCATTGCACTCATCACCTTCAAGGAGAATTAGATATTTGATTTAAAGTCCTACAAGTTTTAGTTCTCACAAAACAAATGAACACAAAACATGAATAAACTCACATGAAAGCTTGATGCATTTCTAATATGATACTTGATTGAAATAATGTTTCAATAATCTTGATAATTCTACTCTTGACTGCTTTTTAGGATGCTCAATTGCTCAATTAATTCCCTTAGATTTCAAATGGTGAAAAGGATCAAGTATTTATATGCATTTCTTTAATTTCTTGTAAGATTAATTACTGACAATTGACAAGTAAATTCAAATTTCAAAATGTTAAAATATCAACAATGAAATATTTAAATTAAGGCTAAAATAGGCTAGACAGGGGTGCTAGTTCCCTAGTCCAAACATTTTTTGGTATTTTAAGTGTTGTTAAATAAAAATCAATTGATAATTCTTAATTTAATTTTGATTTTTTGAATATGATCATAAAACATGCAATTTAAGAGCACAAATGGGTCTAGGCACATAGAGGGGAGCTAAACCTAGTGTGAAATTGTTAAGAGTGATAATTTACAATGCTACATTTAGCCCCCACTTTAGTGATAGTACAAACTTATTCTTATGATCGAACTAAAGTAAGGATAATCCAAGAAGGGTTATTTTATCCAAACATTAAAGAGATAGGATGACATAAAATCTATGGATGTGCTAGCCCCCAAGCTCAAGATATTATGGCACAAAAATGTAAAGACAAAGGAATATGTACACATGAGGTGCAATGCAACATGAAAAACATGAAGAATACATAATGAAGTAACAAAACTAACATAATACAAAAAAGGACATAATGTAAACACTACACAATGCAAACACAATGACGACACAAGGAAAACACAAAATAATAAAACACAAACACAAGGCTAGTATGCTAAAAAGGATTTAAGTCAATAAGGTAAAGAGACCTTAGTCTAAAATTTGTCTCAAATATCAAGTGTTATTCCTTGAATATGATGCTAGACAAAATGGTTCTCTCATAAGGAATATCAAGTCGTGTTATACTAGGTCACTCATGAGCTACATCGATTCACTGGCTAGTAGCTACATTATGCTAGGTGTCCATGTAATATGATGGGTTTCACAAGGTTAGAAAGCTATATTATGCTAGTTGACTCATGAAGCACATGAATCAATTGGAAATCAAGTTGTGTTATGCTAGGTGGTCATGTAAGCATGCTCAACTTCATGAATCAACAAGATACGCTATGCCAAATCTATCAACTATTTTGCCAATCATGCCTCTGGAAGTGCATAAAATTTGAATGCCACGGGGGAACATTTATTTCCATAATGGATAAATCACCTCAGGGGGTATACAAAATTTTAATTTTGTGGGGGAAAAATCACCTCAAGGGGTACACAAAATTTTAACATCATGAGGGATGAATCACCTCAAGGGGTGTACAAAATTTTAACGTCACAAGGGATGAAATTATAAATTCACACCTCAGGGAGTGTTATAAATAACACCACAACAAAGGGTGCACATGATTTTTTTTGTAAAGCCACACCTTAGGGGATATCATGCATAATAACACCATAAAGGGGCACCACATGGATTAAAAAGGCCACACCTTAGGGGAGATCATGCATAATATGACCACTAAAGGGGCACATGAATGAATTGCCAAGTCACACCTTAGGGCATATCATACATAAAATACCACCACTAAAGGGGCATATAAATTTAAATTATTAGAAGATGCCATAACAGATAGGGGAATATGGCCCACCTTAAAATGTTAGTGTACTTTCTATAGTAATTTTTTAAGGAGAAAATGGGTGAAGAGGGGATACTTTAGAAAGGACACACACCTCATAAGATAAGTTATCCTTTTCCTCCAAGAAAAACATTGTAGGAATTATCATGTTGCTCCCCATTGATGAAATATGGTTGCACAAAATGTTTTTGTGCCCCCATGCATGATAATTAGCATCAAATGATACTATGAATTCCACATAGGAAGGATAAAAACCATAATAACTAATTTATCATTTTATATGGATCCAAATTGATGTCATATAATATAATTGAATTAAAATTTGATGATATGCACAAAAGAATGATTTCCATTCTATTTTCATGTTGGAGTTTCTCTCATGAGGAGGTGGGAGAGTTATTATTTCCCACCTAAAAAGTGTGCATAATGTATGCTCTATCTTGAATAAGGGGTGTGGAGTGGGGAGTAGGTCATATCCTCTTTAGCAATGGGGTAGTGGTGATGGGGTGGAAGTTGGAATGAATGTATTATGAAAAGATGGAGGGCCTTGGTAACTAAGTCATATTATAGAGGAATGTGATATTTGTTCTAAGAGAGTTTGAATGTCATGTTCCTTATTTGTGTCTAAACCTTGTTTAGAAAGGATCTTAAATCCTTGACCATGGTGCAGGAGCACCCAGTACACACAGTTTCAACAATTTATCCTTTGAAGGAAGGCATTAGGAATTTAGGGGTATTTGAGTAAATTAATGTTAAATAAGGTCTTTGAGACTATTATTCATGTAATTGGGGGGTTTTTAAGGTTAGTTGTTCCAAAAGTGCAAAAGGTTGCATAATATTGTGTTTATTGTTAACAAATTGTCAAACAATGCAAAATTAAGCAATGTAAGGGTTAAGGTAGTTTTGTGGTTAGTTATAGGCATTTCATGGGTAGTTTGGATTGAAAAATGTTTAAATGGCCTCTTGAAGGCTTGAGAAGGGTTGCTTGTAGCATTTGAAAAGAGAAAATTAATATAAAGTTCTATTTTCCAGTTATTTTCTGAGTTTTCTTTCATTTCTTGGCCTGTGTACGGTTCTGTACAGCAGGGTTAAACTTTGAAATGCCTTAAATCCATTAGAGGATAGAGTTGACACTATTTTCTATTGTTTCTTGAGAGTTCTTATTGTGAATTAAGCCAATTGAAGTGAATTTGCTGCTGACTGGTCTGAAACAGGGGCAGTAGGGTTTTGAAGTTCAATGTGTGTTGAAGGGCCATTCCTCCTTCTGTGCAGGCTGTAACTTGGAGGAATGGGCCTATGTAAAGTAGGGTAAGTGTAAGTATGAGCCTCCTTGTGGTGGAAGAGTATTTAAAGTAGATTAACAACACTGCCCTATTGTAAAACTGAGTTTTAGGCCTTGGAGTCAAGGCTAGAGTAAGTGAAAAAGCCTATAGGGAATGAAATCTAGGTAGAAACCCTAGAAGATAGCCTTGGTAGGTGTATTTAATGTTATCTAGAAGTTCTGAGCAGGTGTAAGTGACTAGTTATGTGAGGAAGTTAGAAACCCTATGGTAAAGGGGTGAAAAGAGTGGAAAATAAGGTGGTTTACAAAGGAAGTATGTGCAAAACGTGAGGGTAGTCAAATATTAAGATGTGTTGAGCATGTGCAGGTGGAAATATGAAGGATTCAAGTGGTTTTAGGTCTGCAAGTGATCTAGGTATAGGACTTTCAATAAGCCCTAGTTTTTAGGAAGGAAAAGGAGGGTTTGTTGGAGCAGCAGTATAGAAGGGCTGTATGGAGGTTTTGATCAGTGAATCTTTTATTTTGTGCCACAATTTGTGACTGTCCAAGAGTTGGTAAGGTGAAAGGTAGTTTAAAAGATACTTTGTTTGTAAATGTGGGCTAATTCTACTAGCCCTTGGACACAGTGTCTTAATGTTTCTCTATGTTTAGACAAATGAATCTTACTTGTAAGCTTGGAACTATCTTTTTGATGGAATATGGATGCTATATGGATGATCAATGGGTGTTCTTACAATTTTCTTTGAGGAATTGGTCTTTCAGTTGCTCAATTGTGAATTGGGAAGCCATAGAGCTGACCCTATGGAAGTTGTGCTAGTTATTTGATTTTGAGTTGGTGTTTGGTTTTCAAAGCTTGGTTGATTGTTCCTCCATCCTGCTCAAAGATCGTAATTCATAACACTTTTCTAGGTCATTAGGTGTATTGTTAGTTGTGTTTGCATGAGATGTATGAATACTTTATGGAAAGTGAGTGTAATTATTGGTATGTGAAGTGGAATGATTCTTATGTATACATAATGGGAGAGGGATGATGATGTAGGAGCATCCTAGGTGTATGGGAGAGGTGGAGAATTTAATTGCATACTCTTCCAATAAATTTTTTGGTTTTGGTGTGCATGCGAGAATTGGGGATTTTTTTTCATACTCTTCCAATAAAATTCAAGTTGAGTCATAGTAGAAATTTGAATTAATTATTTAATTAATTCTTACGTTCACTTTGAAATTTAAAAATCAGAATTTCCAGGCAACATTTGTGTTTTAATCTATTGTCTTTTTTGGTGAAAATTCTAAATTTTTATTAAACAAAAAAAACAAAAAGACAAAGGAGGCATTGGAGAAATGAATAGAATGGGAAGGAAAAAGGAGGAATTGGAGAGTTGGAAAATGGGATGCCAGTAAAGGAAAGAAAAAAAATTGGGTAACAGAAAAAAATAAAGAAATATGAGGTTTTTGTTAGTGAAGATTGAAGAGAGAAGCTAGAGAAAAGTGTCCAGAAATTTAGAATTGATACTAATCAATCTAGACTATTAGGGGAGGTGTAGAAGTTCTCTAGGAAGGAGAATTTTTTTATAAGTAATCAAAATTTTATTGTAGATTTGTATGTTAAATTTGCTGCCAGGAATGAGATGTTGAAATTGGAAGAGGGAATTTACAACATGAATTCTGTGTGTGGTATTTTGGAGTTGATCGTATAAAGATTCAAAAATAATTTAATTTAATAAAATGTTGAGATAATTTCATTCTTGTTTTATATTGAATTGGATGGTGTATGAATTAATTTGAGGGATAAATTGCCTTCTTGTAGCTTTTGATTTCTTCATTGTTGAAAGTGCAAAGTGAATTGAACTCATTCTAGCTATAAATAATTGTTTTCCTGACAAGGCTCACGTTATTTTATTTGCAATCAACTGGTATCAGATCAGGGAATCTTGAGAGTGGAGAGGATCCACCAAGGCCTATAGGAGAGTGAAAAAGTGATAGAGAAGAAGCTCATGAGGGTTGTTGCAGGTAAGAGGAGTCCTGAATAGCAAGAGCTTGAAACCGCAAAGAAAAGTGTTTTAATAAATTGTGGATTATGTGAGAATTGTTGTAGAAGATTACAACAATGAATGAGATGAGTTCAAAGAAAAGAACTAGATGGATCATGATGATACCAGTGATAATCCCATTTTGGGAAGAATATTGGGAGGAAGTGGAGAACCAAAAGCTCCATGAAGAGTTGAAAAAGATTGAGGCAACAATGGATGCCTTGGAAAAATACTATTTTCCTAATGATATTTTGGTTGTAGGAAAGAATAAAGAGGGTGCAACAGAAGCATGTATTGAAGAATGCATGGTGGAAAAGAATGAATATGAGGAATTTGTTGCACTTGCACTTGAAGAAGTAGAAAGAGAAAAAATAAATTGTCCTTTGGAGGACATGAAGAAGATGGAGGAAGAAGAAGAAAATAATGAGCAAGAGGAAGCGACTGTAGTAGTAGTAGCAAAAGATGGCAATGATGAAGATTTTTTTGTTGAAGACGGTGATAGAGGATGAGTGGATGACAAAGCTTGTAGCTACAAAGAATGTAGATATAGTTGAGATTGCAAAAATAAAATTTGAAGACATTGTAGCAAATGATGAAGTTGCTACAGTGAAAGAAGAGGTAAATTTAAATTTTATTGAATTCAATGATGAGGAAGTTGAGTTGAAGCATCATATTGTTGAGAAGCTAATTGGAGTATATAGTAAGAGAATATAAATTTGAAGATTGTGTATGAATAAGTATTTGTATATAGAAGTTGTGAAGGATATTGCAAGATTTTGGTGGAGGTGGCCGATTGAAGGTGGTTTTGATCCCACAAAGGAAAAGTGGAGAGGAAAAATTATTTGGAGGAGGAAGTCAGTAAATGTTGGCTATGAATCCACAAGAGGAGATAAGAGCAATGAGAAAAGTTGGAGGAGAAGGATGCTTCTTTCGGCTAGTAGTTGGAAAATAAGGAAGAAATAATTTTATGCAATTGTTATAGCGATGGAATTCATTGTAGGTTGTTTACAACCTAGGAGAGTAGTCTCAACTCTACTTTGTGAGCTATGGTCACAAAGTTTCCTACCTGGCATGCTTGATGAAGGAGCATTCCGAGTATATGACAATCCTCATCACCCAAAAAAATGTGTGATTTTCCTTGTAGTTGATTTAATTTTAGATTTTTTGGTTTTGGTGTGTAGGCAAGAATTGGAGAATTTAATTTCATACTCTTCCAATAGAATTCAAGTGGAGTCATAGGAGCAATTTGAATTAATTATTTAATTAATTCTTATGCCCACTTTGAAATTTAAAAATTAGAATTGCCAAACAACATTTATATTTTACTCTATTATCTTTTTTGGTGAAAATTGTAATTTTTTATTAAAAAAAAAACCAAAAAGAAAAAAGAGGCATTTGAGAAAGGAAGAGACATGGAAGGAAAAAAGGAGGAATTGGAGAGTTGGCTAGAAAGGGAAAATCTAGGAAATTGGAAGCTAGGAAAGGAAAGAAAAAAATTAGGTAACAGAAAAAAAAGAAAGAAATATGAGGTTGTTGCTGGTGAATGTTGAATATAGGTGTCGAGAAAAAGTGTTCAGGAATTAAAGAATTGATAGTAATCAATCTATTTTGCTAGGGGAGGTGTAGAAGTTCTCCAGGAAGGAGAATTTTGTTTTAAATATTAGAATTTTATTGTAGATTTCTATGTTAAATTTGTTGCCAGGAATAAGACATTGAAATTGGAAGAGGCAATTTACAACATGAATTCTTTGTGTGGTAGTTTGAAGTTGATTGTATTTTTTAAAAACAAAGGGGTAAAAACTTTATTGAAAATCAGAAAAGAGCATTACAATAAAAACCAAGGGAGCGAGCCCCAGGAAATAGGGAAACAGGGAAACAACCCCAAAGCATAAAACAAAATCAACTATCCCCATGTATCCTCCTATCCTCCTCAAAGAATCCGTCCAAATCCAGACGTAGCTCAGGGTTAACCTGATCCCAATCCTCAATCTTCCAACCATTATCATGCTCAGAGGCCCATTTAGCCAAAAAGTCAGCAGCACAATTCCACTCCCTCAGGATGTGAACAAAGGATGCCTCCTCCATCCAAGAACTAACCTAGAGAATCCATTGAACCACCAAAGCCAACTACCAATTTATATCAGATATCTTCCGCTCATTCAACAGATTAATCAAGATCTGTGAATCAGCTTCACAAATAACCTTCCGCCATCCCAAAGCAAGGGCCCTCTCAATAGCATAAAGAATCGCCAGACCCTCCATGAAGTTAACAGTCTTCACCCCCTCATGAATAGAGAACAGAAAAATCACCGACCCAGCTGAGTCCCTGCCAACCCCACCAATCCCAGCCGGCCCCAAATTTCCCCTAGAAGATCCATCCGTATTAATCTTTAAAAAGCCATTTGGAGGAGGTAACCACCTTCCAACCCATTGAACTCTCTTTTGCTGAAGCCTGTAGTTCTTGGAGCTGACAAAAGAGGAATGAAATTCCTGGAGACCCAGTCTGTCCACCAACTCAGCATCACCTCTCTCCAAGGGGAAAACCACATCACACTTAGCCAAAATTGACTCCTGCACCATTCCTAACATACGCAACCACACTTGCCGACCCACCAACTTCTGACCACGAAAAATTCGGAGGTTCCGCTCCAACAAAATCTACCAAAGCAGAAAGGTAGGGCCCACGTACCAAATATCCTCCAAAAAGGAAGCCATAGAGGGAGGTCTTCCCATACTATCCCAGAATTCAACCAAAGAGCAAGCATGAATACAAGGAAGCTTCCACACCTCCCACCACCAATGCCAAAGTTGCACAACAAAGGGGCAACGGAAGAACAAATGCGAAGAATTCTCTTCTGTGCACCCACACAAGACACAAATCGAAGGACCCTGGAATCCCCGTTTACGAATGTTATCCCAAGTCAAGTTCCTATTCCATGCCACAGTCCAAACAAAGCAATTGCATTTTGGCCACGAGAGCTTATTCCACACCCTTTTCCACCAATGAAGCTCCACCTCATTCAACTTTTGAGCCAATATCACCTAATAACCAGAAGCTACAAAATAAACCCCCTTAGGATTATGGGTCCAAGCAAGAATATCCTCTTCCAGAAGAGAACTACAACTCCTACTGCAAAGAATCTTGTGAAGCTTAGCACATTCTTCCACAAGTCCCACATCTGTCCACTTCGTAGGATCCTTCCATCGAGCCACCTCCAATTGACCAAAAGAAACGATAGACTTGAAGTCACTCACCCTAGACTAGCTAGCCTCGAAATCGTGGCAAAGGCGAGGTTGGGAACTAAAGAGTCAGTGGAGGAAACCATCCCAAGTCTGACTAGAAAAGAGCATCCAGTGCCCCTTCTGCAAATCCATAATAAACCATCCTTGATGAGCTTTGCACCCTTTTGAAGAGTATTCCAAATGACTGAACCTTTCCCCTCAAGAGGGGAACGAGGGAGATCATGCCAAGGAATCCCCAGGAAATACTTATGCAATAAAATTCTGGCCCACAGCTGATCCTGCTCCACACACACCATCTCCAAAATAGCTTAGCAGCCACAACCACTCCGGACAAAGCAGATTGGTGAAGTCCAAGACCACCAAATTGCGTTGGGATACACACAACATCCCACCTGATTAGGCTCCACTTTGAAGACAACAAACTTCCAGCCCATAAGAACTGCCTTTCAAGGGAATCCAACTCCCTAAGAAAACCCATCGGAGCCACCTGAAGCATACAATGGTAGGTAGGGAGAGCCTGCACCACTGACTTGAGAAGTTGAACCCACCCAGCAAAAGACAACCATCTATGGGTCCAGTGATTAACTTTTGCACAGAGCTTATCAATAATGTTCTACCAAGAACCCTTGGGGAGTCGGCAAACATAAATTGGTATACCCAGATACCTCAAAGGGAGAACCCCAATCTGAAATCTCAAGATATTAGCAATTCTTCTCTGAATGGGGGCCAACATATTGAAGAAGAAGATGGATGACTTCTCCTCATTAATCAATTGCCCCAAAGTAGCTAGATAAATGTCCAACACATGCCTCAAATTGGTAGCTTCTTGAACAGTGGCCAACCCCATCAAGGCAGTATCATCAACAAACTGTAAGTGAGATTGCGGGGGCAAATCTCCGCCCCATCGCCAACCCTGAATGATGCCAAGCTCCACATTTATTTTCAACAAATGTCCAAGACCTTCCACAAGAAGCAGAAAAAGATACAGAGAAAGAGGATCCCCTTGGTGCAAACCTCTAGAAGCACCAAAAAGTTCAGAATGATCTCCATTTATCAGGACCAAGAAGGATATTGACATGACACAGCTCATGACCCATTGGATCCACTCCTCATCAAAGCCAAAAGAAACAAGGATCTTTCACAAGAAAGATCATCTAACCCTGTCATAAGCCTTTGCCATATCCAACTTAATGAACATTGCCTTCACATGGGAGTTGTCCATGGAATGGATGGTCTTCGTAGCAATGAAAACCCCGTCAAAAATTTGACGACCCGCCACAAAACCACTTTGCTCCTTCGAAATCAGCACTTTAAGCCACTTCTTCAACCTCTTAGCCATTAACTTGGATATGATTTTATAAGCCACATTGCAAAGAGAGATAGGCCGGAATTGAGATAACCTATCAACCCCTTCACACTTGGGGATGAGAGCAAGGAAGGTGGAATTCAGGGCATGAAGCATTTGCTTATTCCTCTGGACTCAAGGACAACTACCAAAAGATCCAACTGAATGATATCCCAGAATTCTTGAAAAAACTCAATCGGGAAACCATCGGGGCCAAGAGCTTTACCCATCTTCATCTGAAACACAATCCCCTCCAGCTCATCAAGAGAGATCTCTTTCATCAAATACTCATTCGCCTCCCTGGAGACCAATTGAGGAATACAAGAAAGAACCTGTGCTTCCTCAACAGAGCCCCCCCGCGAATCCTCCCTAAATAAAGCAGCAAAATATTGAGAAGCCTTAGCAGAGATTTCCTGAAACGAGGCAAGACGATCCCCCCTATCATTCACCAAAGCAGAGATGGAATTACCATGCCTCCTGTCCTTCATAGAATTGAAGAAGAAAGTAGAGTTTTTATCACCCTCCTATAACCAATCAACCCGGGCCTTTTGCTTCCAATAGATCTCTTCCTGCAACTCCAATTCCTCAACCACTTTCAAAGTCCTAGCCTCCTCCCTCAGAAGATCCTCAAAAGCCCCATTCTCACGAATCAACCACGTAATATTATTCAACTCATCCTGAGCAGCAACCTTATCATGAAAGATATTACCAAAACATCTTCGATTCCACCTTTTAAGCTAATATTTGACAAACTAAAGAAGCTTGGAAAAAGTGTACATTCTTGTACCAAAAGCAAGTCTCCCAATCCTCCACCACACAGCCATCTGGTCACGAAGAGTAGAATCCCGTAACCACATAAGCTAGAATTTAAAGGAGGGAGAACGAGGCGCCTGGGTAGAAATAATATTAAGCTTTATGGGCCAGTGATCAGAACCTCTCCAATCTAGAATCTTAGATCTAGTAGACCACAAATCTCCAACCCAATAACAGGAAACCAAGAATCGATCAAGCCTCTCGACAACACAACTCTCAGCAATTCTCCTATTATTCCAAGTGAAACGAACATTACTGGGCTGAATATCAATAAGATTTAAAACTGAAATGCTATCCCTGAATAGCAGAGCAGAAGGCTCCAACCTAGCAATACCACCTCTTTTCTCAGACAACTCCACAATAGCATTAAAATCTCCAGCCATAATCCACGGATGGAAAGGATCTAAGCTACGAACAAAATGAAGATGGGACCAAAGCAGTTATTTACCCTGAAACTCAACATGTGCATACACATTAGAGAGGATAATACACTCACCAGTCTCAAAACAAGAGGCAACCAAGGACATAGAGGATCTAGAGGACATCCACCAAAGAGGGCAAATCTTCTAAGGGTTCCAAAAGCAAGCCACCCCCTGGAAGCACCAAAAGCCCCCACACACTGGCATTCACCATATTTCCATAACTTAGGTGCCATGTCCAACATATTATCCATAGATAATTTAGTCTCCTGATGAAAAAGAACATCTGGAGAATGATTCCTAACCAAATCACAAACAACTTTTTGTCGAGGGCCACTGTTCAAGCCCCTTACATTCCATGAGAGAACAATCATTTTTGGGGGCATGAAAAATGCGAATCTAGAGTCTTAACTGATCCTGACTCCACCAAAGTTTCTCCAGCTAATTTAATCTTATCCATATCCTTTTTCCTTCCTAGCTTGGAGGTCCTCTCACCAACCCATTTCTTTAGTTCCTTTTGCAAAATACCCAAGCGAGAAGAGGACAAAGAGCTCTTACCCACTTTCGTACCTTCTTTCAGGGGCAATGGAGATCCTCCTCCTCCACTCTTCATAGCTCCATTAGTAGAATCTTGTTCAGCCTGGACAACCAATTGTTGAACATAATCCATCTACCCAACGCCAACCTCCTGCACAACTTGCATAGCTTCCAAAGGAGGCTCGTCCTGTCCTGTACCCAAAGTTCCTTGATCCAAGTTCATCAACCCCAGATTCATTTCCTACTGGCTGAGATCATCCAACACCTCAAACCTATTAAAAGTGTTATCATCCTGCCTCTCCCTCAAGGTCCGCTTCTACCCTCGATTCCTATTGTGAGCCTTGACAGGGACATAACCATCATCATCGTTACCATCACCTAGAATAGGCTCCTTCCCCTTATCAACCCTAGGTGGATTACGAGAAGCCTGAGAAGGTTGGGGCACCATAGGCTTAGCCTTAGGGAACCTACGCTGCAAGTGACCATATTCATGACAGAAATGACACCGAAATCTAGCTGTTGTACCCAAGTATAGGATCCAACACTCACTTCAACAGAATCTGGCAATGGCTTGCTTAAATCAATTTCTACACAGATATGAGAAAAAGTCATTACCTTTTTAAATTGCATCTGCTATGAAGACCCAATAGGTTTACCGAGCATTGAGGCCACCAAATGCAACACATCATCCTGCCAGCACTCAACCAGAAACCACGGCAACCGAACCCAAACTGGAATCCGACTCGATAGCGCCTCAGTCGGGTTGAAGCCTACATGCCATGGCTTGATAAACAATCCCACTTGGTTATAGAAATAGGGACCACCATCAAAGACCTGATTTTGATCCGCCATGCAATCAAATGAGACCATAAAATAGTTGTTCGCAAGGAGATGAATCTCCATCTCCCCCTCTGACATCCATGTCTGTTGGGCCCAAGATTCCAAATTTGACCCCTCTAGTTTTCTCTTTCGATTGAACAATATTTCTCTATGTATGTTTATTTTGTTATCACTTTGTTTGTGGAACTTGGTTACTTTTGACCACTAATTGTTAAGCGATGTAAACATTATGTTTTGGTGTGATGGTATTTTATTTGGTCGTTATTATTATTGCATGTCATGGATTAGATTAGCATGTATGTGAATTAACGATGCTTTACACTTTCGATTATATCATGGATTTTAGACGTTTTAGTTAGCTATACTGTATTGGTGAAGGGGAAGGGATCACATCACTCGCATGCGAGTGCCCTGTGATTCCGCGATTCCCTTTTCATGGTGTGTTTTAATATATTATATGCATGTTTCGACACTCGTATTGTGTGCAGGATGCAGGTACAGGACATCAACTCCACCTGGTTTCACAGCTTTGAGCGTGTCCATCGACCAACGGTATCGATTGGGAGATAGTAACTAGGTTTTCTGTGTCAAGTCATCACCCTAGTCATAGTGTGTCGTCGGGTTGTTAGTTGGGATAAGTTAATTTCTTTGTTGCCTCTTCCCTCCTTGCTTGCGTATTTAAATTTGCAAGATAAATGGTGTTTGTTTTATTCATTTGCTTTTTCAAAATAAATAAATGAGTGCTTATTAATTAATTAGTTAATTTAATTCAATCAATAAAATAATCTAATCTTGGATTAGATTTATTTATTGATAAATTAAATTAAAATGTTGTGTTAGCATTATTAAATACTGAGATCAAATCAAAAATAGAAATTTCCTTGCATTCCTTTTTGAAATAAAATTAAAAATGTTTTTAAAGGTATTAGATGGGTAAATTCAATTTTGTGGAAAAAGGAAAATGTAATTATCATTTGGTTGCAAAAATAGATCTTTGTTTTAAAATAATATTGTGCAAATTACACTTGGAAATGAAATTGTTTATGAATTTGCAAAAAAATAAAATATCTAGTTTTAGCAATAAATTTTGGTGGGTGAGTTCAAAATTAGGGGTTTGACAAATTTGGAGAAGGGATTGCATAAGGTAATTCATTTTATTTTTGAATTTTGGAGAGCAAACTTGGAATGGATTTTGGTTGAAGAAAAATTGGGAAGAGAAGATTTGAAAATTGGTGCAGCTGAATTGGAAGGAAAAGGAAAACCTCCATTGAAAGACTTCAAGCTTGGAGAAAACACAAGGTTATTGTTTAAATTTTGTGCAATTTCTTTATTTTGAAAATTATTTAGAAGTTGTTCAAATTGTTAGAAGATTTAAAACTGTGAATGAAAGGAAAAACCCATCAAGAATTTGCATTCAAATCTTCAATCAAAAACTCTCAAGATAGTGTGAAAAATTTAGAGATTAAACTTGGTTCATGTTTTTAGTAGATTCAATTATGTTTGCAAAATTTGAGAATGAACCACTATTAAGATCTTAGGAAAGATTTGAAATGTTTTAGGAAAACTCAAACCCCCTTCATAGAAATTTGTTGCCCATTATTTGATTTGGAATACAAGAAATAAAATTTGTTGGGTATTCTGTTTATGAAGAAAATCTCTTTAATATAACTATATTTTTTATGAACATATACAGAAACAAAACTATATTCTGTTTATGAAGAAAATCTCTTCAATATAATTGTATTTTTTTATGAACAAAATTATTCCATCATTTTTTTTTTGTCTGAGTATTTTCCATAAACCAGAGGAGACTGGTTTTGTTCTAGGATAGAGATTTTATTTTTAAAATAAAAATAAAAGTTATTGTTTTTTGGTTTTTTTGTGGGGGTGGGCGCTGCCCCACAACCTCCCTAATGGAGGCGCTGCCTATGGAGGCTACGCCCAGTGCAACCCACACAAGCTGCGTCCCCATGTGGGGGAGGTTGCTGGGCAGCAACCCCTGCGTGGGAGCCCTGGGGGCTTCGTAGCCCACATAGGAGCTGCGTCCCCTGTTTGGGCTGCGCGGCTCGTGGGTAGATTAGGGCTTCGACCCTTTGATGTTTTTTTTTAAAATTCATTTTTTTAGTTTTATTTTTATTTATTTTATTTAGTAAATAATTTATATTATATTTAATATTATATAATATGGGAATTTAAATGATTTTTTATTGTTTAGTATTTAAAATATATATATATATAATTTAAATAATAGGGTTTATTTGGAGTTGGAAAATATGTATTAAAAGGGTTAGTTTATTTTCATAGATGGAAAATATAAATGTTTTCTTTTAAAAATTTGACTTTTGGACAGGTATAAATAATCGAAAAAACCTTAGGATTTAAATTGACATTATAGTGGCGTATATTTAAATGATAATTTAAATATCTATTATAGGGGTGCTAAAATGAGGATTTCATTATTATAGTCGAAATGTAATTGACGTATGATCAAATGTTTTATTTAAAATATTGACTTTGATTAATTTATTTATTCTATGTTGAAATATAGATTAAGTGATTTAATTAAATGTTTATTTATTAAAATATCTCGATTATGAAAATAGCTGATAAACGTAGAGTTAATGATTGATTTATTTTAATCAAATGATTTTATTTATTAAAACATTTTGAAATGTGGAATTTAATTGTGAAATTAAGAGCAAACGATTGGTTTGTAAATATTTCAATGTCGTGAAAAGAATTGGGCTTATTTGATTAGATAAATGCAAGTCATGAAAATTGTGATCGACTGGATTTAGGAAATTCAAACATTAGCTTATTTAACTATCTGAAATGTTGGTAGTGTTATAATGTTCATCCTCGATGTTGTGGAATTAGAGTAAATGTTTTGGAAGTCTTCCAGATAAGGGTTCATTTATTGGTATGGTTGTCGTTATGTTAGTCAACTTTTGTGTGTCGTAGAAAGTGCGTATAGTTACACCATGTCGCTTCACCCAGTTTTCACAAATGGGGATGGTTTGTGCCTCCTTGGGATAGGAGAGGGTTATGTAATTTGTGCCTCCTTGGGATTAGGAGAGGGTTAGGTAGTTTGTGCCTCCTTGGGAAGGAGTGGTGTTTGTACTTTGTTTCCTCTAGTGTTTGGAGAGAATTTCCTTTACTTGTTTCCTCCTGGGATTGGAGAGGTCATTTGTATCTAGTTGCCATTGGATTGTGGTCTTGTGTCGCATGTGTTGTCGTTAGGAGAGTGGCTCTTTGTGGGGGTCCGACACACAAAGAGGCGCCAGGGTAACTCACCTAGGGTTTAATCATGTGATAATCTAAAAGAATTAATGGGGAACTTCACACTAATAAAGTTAATGAATGCCTCTCCCATGAAGTATGCGTTATTAAGGCTCGAGATGAGATGAGACGCATAGTTTTGCATGAGGGTCCGGCAGCCAGTAGAGACAAGCCAGGGTAACCCATGATGGGGGTCCAGTAGCCTAGGAAGGTTGAGCTAGGGTAACTCATGGCAATTTATGTATGAAACTCTCCCTATGTCAACAGTTAGTCAGTTATTGTGTGTTGTACAATGGTGTACTTGTCCTATGTAACCTGGAAGCAATGTATTGTCTTATGAGTTTTCTTACTATGTTAAGTGATGTTGTTTGGTATTTGAGTCGGTTCAGTTATGTTTAGCCTTTGTCTAGAGGTAGTTGGTCTTGACCAGAAATCCTTGTTACTATCTCCTAGCACGGGGGGTGAGCCTTTGGGTTTCACTTGGTTGGGTGGAACGTGCACCTTACACCATTGGCTTTGATCGTGATCATGTGGATGAGACTTTCATGTTGGGGAGCTCGTTGATTCCTGTTACTCTTCTAGTTCTTTCATTCCAGTTATACTTGTCTTTCATTACCCCTCATTTGTATTAAGGTGGAAATTGTAATATATTATCATGCTTATTTGATTTACCTCATTCGGAGATGAGTGTTATGATATATTATTATGTAAACAATGGTTATTGGGTATCATGTTGTATCTATTAGTCTTTGATGTAATTATCTGTATGGAATGTATGTACTTTGGTATGAATTGAATGATGTTATGTTTTCATTTCTTGGTTGTTTTAATTCGGGTTTAAAGTAATCTTTGTCTTGTAGGGGATGTTGGCAAAGTGTAGCGAACGAGCGTTATTGCACTTTAAAAAAAAATTGTTGCATTTGTTTAGTGAATTTACCTTCCCTAGAGGTTCGTGGCGGGCATTACGCAAAATTGCAGTGAAACTCTCAAACCCATGAACTTGCAATAAAAGGAGTGCCTCGAATAGTATTCAATATCATCAGCAAGCATCTCCATCAGAATAATCAATTTCGGTCTCTCTTTGCATCTTTCCAAACACTCATTTATCTTCGTTATTCAAGAACCACTAGCCGGTCCTAGATCATTCATCTCCGTCTCCGGTGAAAATAGTGTATTGTCAAAAACATTCCCACCATGCGCCGAAAGCTTCAAACCACATGTTGATCGGAAATCCAATTTGGGGCTAGCCCCAGAAGTTTCTGCACACGGCACAGCTAAAATCAAAAAACCCCGGCAGGCATGCAAGCCTCCAGGTCACTGGTGCAGGAAAAGGAAAAACCCCAAGGGAAAGATCTAACCCCCTCCACCCAGAAGCCACCGCAGTGGCAGCAAGAAAGCCTCCAGAATAGACAAAACCCACACAGCAGTGGGAGGAACCAAGGCCCCACAAAATGGTCGGCCAACCAAGCAACAACCCCAAGAACACTCACCCTCACCGCAGACCCATGCGGGCAGAGGAGGAGATCAGGGGCCAGGACAGGCTGAACACAGCACAACAACACCAAAGAAGAATCCCTGAAGGTAAGAGGGAGCCCGCGCCCAACACAATGGACGCCAGCCCACACACAGCAAACGCCGGCACAGGAAGAAGGAGCTAGAAGAAAGTTTAGGAGATGAAATCCCCAGCCACAGACCCCGAAAGCAGTAAAAAACCCCCCACAACGCAGCAGCTAATAGGACATAGAAACGAGCTGAGACACGAATACCTAGCTTCGACTTCTGGTATGAAGCATGCATCATCTAACTAAAACCCAACTTTACAATCATGATAATAATATTTTTTAGCTTAAAATTATTCTTTTTTTTTTAACATATGAATGTATTTTAATGTTAATCATCAAATATTTTCAATAACATTTTGTACATTATTTTTATACTAAAAAGATTAAAAACTCAATCTAAAATATTATTAATTTAAAAAATTACTTAACAATACACTCATCCAATTATCCACTTATAATTATATAGATGAATCTAATTATAAGTTTTCACATGAACTAAATACTTTAAAGAATTGCTATACATAATAGATTTGTGTACTCTCTTTCTTAGCTCCTCTCAAAAATAAATTAAAGTAAATGCGTGTGGGTAGGAAAATTCTTGTACTTAAAAGACACTTTGGATAGAAATGAAAGCATGTTTACAGCATGTCTGGAAAATGAAATCAAGAAGATAAAGATTGTATCCTCCAAGCAAACCAAAACTAACCTAATATTAAGAATTCGATTTAACGTTCTCCAACGTACTAGCAACGAAATTGAAGAACTCAGAAACAATGAAATTTGTATAGTCCCAAGTTCAAAGCGATAACTTGAATCTACTCGGTGAAAAGTTGTATAAAACAGTAAGTACAGCATCAAATAAATCAGCATTATTGAACATGGAAGCCTATGAGACTTACTATTCTTTTAATAGTTTCTGTTACTGGTAGATAGTGTTTTTTATCCTATTATTTCTTGCTTTTGTATCATTTTAATTTTTAATTTTTAATTTTTTAGTATTTCAATTAATTTCTTTAGTTTTCTTTTTTAATTAATTTTCAATTCACGTGAATAAAAAAATACAAATGTAAACAAAATTATAATAAAAAATTAAAGTTATATTTAAATAATTTATTAAAAATATAAAATAAGTTATTCTTCACTCATAAGGATGTGAAATCTCACGCATTATATTCTAATGCAAAGAAAATTAAAAGTAGAGAAATCTTAAAAAATAATTATTAAAAATATAAAATTTATTTAATACTTCAAACTAATAATTTATAATATATTATAATAAGATTTTTTTTCATATATATATACACATAAATATTTTAAAATTTATATTATTTAGAAATAATGTCTATATTAAAATTTAATTATGGAAAATCAAGAGTCATTTTAAAAATTCATATTAGATGTTGTTATAAGGATTTGAATTTGGGTTTCTACAATAAGATTCCAATATTTCTAAGAAATAATGGACCAATCCTTCAACACATAAAAATAGTTATAACTAGTACAAATATCTCAAAAACATCTTTCTAAAAAATGCTATGGATGTCATTCTCTAATCATTTTATTTAAGTAATTTTTATTTTATTTACTAAATACTTATATGGATACAAAAATATTAATTTTATTCAAGAATTATAATCCCCCCCTTTATTTGGACTTAACATCTAATCATTCATGAAATCTCCAGACATTAATATTTGGTTTTATTCTTAATGAACCGCTTTATTCATGCCAATAATAATACCAAATCACAAACTATCTAAAAAACCATTATATCCATTTCTACTCTATTGTCTAAAATAAATAAATAAAATTTGTTTCCATCCTATTATTAAAATAAATAATCTAACTTCATTTTCATGCCATTATTAAAATATTAAAGTAAATCCATTTCCATCTCATTATTGAATTGACTTAAATAAATATATTTTCACCTACAATAAAAAATATCAAATAGATTTATCCCTCCATAACTTAAATAACTTAATTCATGCTCATCCTTTCCCTATGCTTAAACATCTTAGGTATAATGTTAAAATGAACTTCCCCTTTTGGCCTCTGTCCTTGCTTGAGCAATCTATTAGAAGTGTCTAGGCTAAATGTAAGAAATTACCCATCCACCAGGGCCTTATTTATCATTTATGTTGGTTTCATTCTGCGCTGCTTCTCTCCCCTACCTCTATTTGAAAGAACACTCTAACCATTCATGACCCCACCAATCCCTTTGTTGACCCTAGCCCCTCTATTACTCAAGATGAAACCCTTCTTCCCATCTATCGTAGCACTTGGGCATAGGGTAAATCCCATTAAATGCACCCCTTTGTTGGAACCCACACCTATTTCTACTTTTGGGTCGAGAGAGTCTGAAAACTCAAATGATGATAAGTCATGGAATCTGACCATGGAAAACTCTCCTTTTCACTCTTATGCCCATGAAAATATCTCGGATGTTCCAAACACCCCCTATTTCTAACCCTAACCCTCAAACTTCTCC
>VDFB02051088.1:0-65702 GCA_007258455.2 Sequoia sempervirens
TCAAGCATTCATTCATCTAATTATTCAAGCAATTATCAAGCATTCAAGCACTCTAAGCATAATCAAGTCATCCATTGGAGCACTTCATTGCATATCTTCAAATTTACACATCAAGGGTTTGGTGAGTTCTTGACATTGCATGTTATTTATTCATCATTCTCTTCTTATTTCATTTCATTTCATAGGGTTTGATTACCAAAGTGGGGTTTGACCAAGGCAAACCCCTATACTCTAACCCTTAACTCTTTTTCCCCTTTTTGCATGTGTGTTTGTAGACCTTGTATGTATATTTTTCAAATATTTTGGTGTCAAAAAGTGGTCAACAATTCATCAAAGTCAACAAAGCCCTAATTGAAGCTTGGAGACCTCTTTTAGCTTGTTTTATTCAAAATCAGGATTAGACACCTATCAAGAAGGAAAGTGCAGACTAAAAGCTATAGAATCCTGTCTCAAAATTCTAGAAATTCCCATGTGGACTGTCACCATCTATGGTGAATTAGTTCCACTACCAGGCCTGAAAATTAATTTTCACATTTCTGAGTACCCATTTGGCAAATTCTTGTTTCGACATATTTTCCCCGAACTGGACTAAGTCGCCCAACTTGGCGTAAGTGTCCCAGTCAACATTTTTCAATCAACTCTGTAGGATTCCAGAGCGTCTCTGCATAAGATTTCAGATTCTAGGTGCACCTCTCCAATTCTGTTTAATTATGTTATCATTTACTTACATTCTTAGGTGTTTTTTCATACATCACTATGTTTTCTAGCACTCTGCATTTCTTAGATTTTGCATCAATCATCATCTTTCTTTTTCAGTTTATTGCATTATTACATTACATTTAGATACATTGCATCCCTATTTACATAAATCTTGAGTGTAGACATTAGCATTTTGGGCCCATTTCTCTCCTTTTAGGTGAAAAACCTAGAATAGCAAGAGCACCTTGGACACCCCAAAATCAGTGTCCACATTTTGGTGAACCTGAATTTTGAACACTTTCTTCCTGATTTCAAGTGCATTTGCATCCTAGGTGAAATCACAATACCGTGTCTCACTTTTTGCCCAAGATGGACATTTACATCAATATTTTTAACTGAATCTTCATCTTTTGAGATCTATAACAGTTAAATAGTTAAGAATTTGAAGATGATGTGAACTAGTGATTTGTCTAAATTTGTGTGTAGATTCTAAATATATTTTGTTTCAATTTTTTTGATAAATCATGAATATTTCAACATCTTCTTTAATAATTAGTTTTAAACAGAAAACAACATTTTCAGAAAGTAACGTTTGTGTCGTACAACATAAAATTTTTTTAATAAAGGATTAAATTCTAATTTTTGAAATATAGATTCTCGACATGAATATATAGGGAAAGAATATTTTTTCATAATTTTTTGTTGCATATTTTTTAAAAAATTAATTTTTGAAGCCACTGTAACTATGATTTGTACATATGTGTGTCGTACAACCTAACTTGTTGTGTATATATCAAAATACATTTTTTATTTTTCAGGTGAAACAAGGACATCAATACCTAGGGAAAGGGTATTTTTTGAAAAAAAATTACAACGGTTTACTATTTTTGCACCTCTGCATATCAAAAATCTTGATGATCAAAGAAAAACGTATGTTTAGTAAAAACTAAAAATTAAGTACATGATAAAATTAAAATATATCAAAACTATACTTGTTGGAAAGCTTGTTTCAAGGGCTACAATCTTGCAAAATATAATTTTTAAATGACATTATTTAATCCCTCAAAATGTAAAGAAAAAGTGGTTTTTTTCTAGTATTTTGATAGGTGCGAAGGAGAATTCATTGTGGGTATGATTTAATACTAGAGGGGTTATGCCCAAGGGGGTTTGATCTAAGGGGGTATTATCTATCCCTATTCAATTAAAAACCTTTAGATGGATACTCTCAAGACTTAAATCATTAATTTTTCTAAAAATAGTGATTTCAGGTAAAAATCAACACGCCCCAAAAGTGAGACACACTATTGTGGCAACACCCTCCTACGTTTAACTTGCATCTACATTGCATTAGGTTTTGCATTGTTTTGCATCCTAGGGTTTTAAAAATTGCATTAGTGAAAAGCTCATATAGCTTACATTTTTTGCATCATCTTTCATTGGAAAACAACAAAATTTTGCATTTTCATACAGTAGTTGCATCTGTGCATCTGAAAAACATCAAATTGCATTTAATTTTTTTGAAAAAACTCAAAAAAATCATCACTAGGACTAATTCGCCACACTGGGCGACTTAGTCCTTCTACATAGTTTGCACTATAATTTCTAGCATTTTTTGAACATTTTCTACATTTATATTTTTTGTTACTGTATCTTTGTTATAGTTTACAAAATTTTTGTTATTAGCATTTTATTACTTCTAGTTTGCATTTCATTTGCATCCACCCCGCCTTTAGTAGCCCTTGTATGAGTGTTTGGTGCTCTATTGATAATAATTTAGTGAGAAGAAGTTCACAACTCATGGAATCCCGCGATAACACACTCATTATGGACCTTGGGTTGTCGCGAGCTACTACTCCTGGTGTTGACAATAGTGCATTAGGCATGGACCCTACCTTTAGCAATACCGTGCCTTCCAATAATATGCAAATTGACACACAAAATGATCACATCCCACAAGATAAAGTCAATAACATTCATGAGGATTTAGCACATTTGCAACAAAACTTGTGTCTTGAAAACATTTCAACCACTATGATTCCTACTATAGAAAACATCCATTTCCTAATTGAAACTGACAAAGGCTTAAACATTATGAAACAAATTGTTGAGATATATAACAAACATGCTCCTTCCACCTCTAGCACATCCCAACCAGTAAACACTGTGGTTAGTCAAGGAGGACTTAACACTCCTCCTTCCACAGTGGCATCAATACCTACCTACACCACTTTGGACAAGTCACAACCACAATGCAACAAGTTAGTAATGTGATTCCTTCCTCAACTATTCTTGCCTAGCATTCCTAATTCTTCTGTGGCTTCAAATATTTTCTACTCTTCCACCATACCATCTATTAGCATTCCATTCACTTTCCCTACCACTACATACACTCCATCATCACTTTCCCTTCCAACTCATACCACTTACACTGACCCTCTCATCACACAAATTTTCCAAACTGTCTCCTCCATGCAAAAACAAATATCCACCATCAACCAAAACCAAAATGAACCACCCACCTACTATGTCTGAAGCATCCTAATATCTTTGGAAATCCTAAGGAAACTGATGCCACGAGGAATATAAATGCCTAGGTTTGAGAAGTATGGAGGAAAGGGTGATCCTACTGATCATGTTAATGCTTACACAACCTTATGTAGTCACTTTGTCCTTGACAATAAACTGTTGGACAAACTATTTCCTAGGGCTTTAAAAGACACTGCCTTAGAGTGGTTTTCATCCTTATGAAATAATTCAATTTGTTCATTCAATGAACTAGTTAATGCACTCATAAGTCATTTTCAAGTGCATATGACTCCAAAGAAGACATTGGTTGATTTAATGAGATGCAAACAAAATGTGGATGAAAAAGTAACTGATTTCATCTCATGCTATCAATCACTTTATGCCCAACTTGATGTCAAGATTCTTGATTCGCATCTCCAATAGATGTTCATTGAAAATTTGCAAAGTCAAATACAAGATAGATTGACCATGATGAAATTTCCCTCTTTCATGCAGTTATGCACAACCCTTTGTGACTATCACAATTTCGTTAGTAGTCATGACAGAAAGTCCACTTCAAGCTGCCCTAAAAATCTAAACTTAGCACTTCAAACAATTCACAACCATTTTAAAAACCAAACAAAGGGTTCTCACAGTTCAATCCACCTTAACAACCAACTCAACCTGTCAGGGACCAAGTAGCAGTTATTAAAGTTGTGATACCTTATAGTTATGGAGATCCAAAATGATAATTTACACCTTTACCAGAAACTCTTCATAACACCATGTCCCAACTTATATAGCAACAAATGATTTCTTTACCTATTCTTAAACCACTGGATCCTACTAAGCCTTTTCTTCCAACCTTTCAACCCAACGCTTATTTCCATTATCATAGAAAAAATGGACATGACACAGAACAGTGTAAGTGTCTTAAACACATAGTGCAAGACCTCATTGATTATGGTCGTCCATACATTTCCAATGTTAATGTTAAAGGCAATATGTTTGTTGCCACACCAAATCAAAATTTGCAAAATTTTACCAATCTGATGCCTAAACATAATGTGTCATTTGTCAAAGCTAGTGAAAATCAAACCAATGATGTCATGGATGCCTAAACATAATGTGTCATTTGTCAAAGCTAGTGAAAATCAAACCAATGATGTCATGGATGTTCACACAACTAATGAACATCCTGATCCTATTCCACATACCACTACTATTGGTCCTATAAAGAAAATGGTTAGTGTGATAGACGTTATCCCTCGTAAGGGCCAACCTAAGAAAAATATTAATATTACTTTCTCTTCTAAAGATATTCTTCTGAATCTTCCCGATGGTCCTCTTTACATAGATGGTCATATTTATGATAAGCCCACTAATGGAATACTCATAGATCCTGCTTGTGGCGAGAATGTGATCGCTGGGGAATTTTTGGTATTACATGATCTTTATCAAGATGATTATGACAAACCGAGAGAATGGATCAAAACAAACAATGATTTTTCTTTCCCTACGATAGGATCGATCATTCTTAAATTATAGATAGGACCTAAGATATTGGATGTTACATCTCTATCATTCCATAATTGGATTAGTTTCATCTGCGGTTAGGCCATCCATGGCTTCACTCAATGAAAGCTATCCCTTCATTCATACAAAAGTGTTTAAAGTTTTCACTTGAAAATGACATATTTACTATTCACCATAGTGGCTTAAATCATTTGTCTTCTAAAGTAAATTTCTCCTTAGAATCCTTTTTTCCTGAGCCCATGGAGCCTATCACACCTCGCAAAGAATTATTTTTCATTGCTTACCAAAAACTTAAAGCAAAGAAAATTGTCGAATTGTCCCTCCACAACATATCCCCATCCACTTCTGACACTCCTATCATAGATGAAACAATGTTGCAACCTAAAGAATAACCAACCCATCAAACTTAACCAACACTAAAAACCTCCCCCACATCATCCAAACGACCACGTGATACTAATAACAACCTCATCTTTCCTCCTCATATAAAGCAAGTTTATAATGTGAAAGAGAAAGTCATTCACCCACCCCCTGTGGTTATTTTTGTCCATCCCCTTACAGAATAAAAGGAGTCTATGGTGGATCAACCTAATCTTACACCCACACAACTTCAAAATAGAATCAAAAGAAATAAAGGAGCTAGGGAGTGTAGGTGTCGACATCGTCTCCTTGCTCGCATGTTACAAAATGAAGAAAATAAATAAAATGAAAATCCACATGTGACATAAGCAATGCATGACGATCCACCTCCCCAATCAAAACAAAATGATCCAATACAACAACCACAACTCATAATACACCTGTCATTGGAAATTACTATCTGTCCTCCTATTGTCATTAATCTGGATGATGATGATGAGATAACTAAAATAGATGAAGAGGTGCATAATAATCTGAATACATTATTTTCCTCTTCCATGAGCTTAAATGAAAAATATCTTACAACAAGTATAGAACCTGGCACTTCACATAGTTCAGTGCTTGCTCTTGTCCCTTTAGCTAGTTGTCCACCTTCCGAACATGATTGGGAGGTGGATGACTCGTTAGATGGTTGACTTGCATTTTCCTTACTAATCTTTTGCATTTTTATTTTTATTTTTTTCTTTTGAGTTTGTATATGTGTATTTTCATCCCCTCTAACGTGTCATTTGATGTTCTCCTCTCTTTGTGACATTCTTCTATTTGTACCTTCATTCTTCTATATTTTGTTCATTGCTTTCGCTTTTCCTTTTTTTCGCTTTTGTTTTGTATTTTCCTTTTGGGGATGACGCAAAGCATTGAGATGCCCTATGTCTCTTCAATGTTGACCCACTAGGTCTTTTTATCTTCTTTTTCGCTTTTGTGTTTTCCTTTTGGGGATGACGCAAAGCATTGAGATGCCCTATGTCTTCCATATTGATCCAAAGGACCTTTATTTCTTTACTGTTTACTTTTTGGGATGACATGCATTGAGACCGAATGTCTTCATAAGTTGACCCAAAATATTTTCCCATTTTATCTCTTTTTGTGTTTTCCTTTTGGGGATGATGCAAAGCGTTGAGACATCTTATGTCTCTTCCATGTTGACCGAAAATGGATCTTTCTTTTTCTTTTTTTTTGCTCTCTTTGTGTCATTCTTCCAGTTCTATGTATTTGGGGAATGATGATAGTTCCGAGCTCTTTAAACAACACATTGCAGCAACAAACATACTAACCCCAAATCCATAGATCCCTTATGTGTTTGGTGTTTTTGTTTTGGGAGCAACCCCTTCTCTTTCTTTTCCTTTTTCTCACATGATGCAACCTTACTCGGAAATGTATGACTTGGCATAGGGGTTTTCCAAGTTGGATCTCATGTCTTGTTTTTTTTTTTGCATTTTTCCTTCGCTACTTTAAAGTAATTGCTCATAGAACGGTGTGTAACAATTCCCTTAAAGTGGGGGCATACATTGGCATTATTCATTATTCATTTTTTTTTTCTTGGTTCTTAGTGTAGCCTTGTTACTTTATATGATGTGTTTGTCACTTTGTGGATGACAATGGGTGTGATGTACTTCATGAACATGATTTATTTTAGCATATTACATTCCTCTTGGTGGCCTGATGTGACACACTACATCCCCTAAGTTGTGAATCTTCTATTCTTTGATTGTTTCTCTGTCAGAGACATTAGACACAGTGTTCCCTAAGTTAAAAACCTCACATGAACTAAGGAAGACTCATTTGAACATCTTTTTGCATGTTGCATTTTGCATTTTATATGGCCACTTTGCATAACACAACTTGCATGCTTTTGGTGCCATTGCACTTGTTCATGAGTTGTAAGCAAACAAAGCTTTGCTTGTATCATGAAGCACGAAATAACATTGTCCTTTATGGTGCCTTATTAAATTTATCAAGAGGTATAACTTTAGTATGGTTTAGCAGGAAATCCATTCCAAGGCATGACTTTTCCCCATAGCCACTTGCTTGTATGTGAGTGCATACCAACTGTGAGCATATGTTTCTCACCTTTCGAGATTTCTCACCCCGTGGACAACCAGAAGTTGTGGCCCTAGAGTGAGTATATTCGGGCCTTCTCACCCGACGAAAAACCATGAGTTCAGTCACCCAGATTGAGTACACATTTCTTTTTCCATAGAAACAACCTAGATCTGATCCACAATGGGATGGAAAAACTGATTGAAGCTTTCTTTCATTCTTTTTCATCATTTTCATGGGTGTTCCTTTTTTTTTATGTTTGGTTTTCCATGGGATCATGATCTTGGGGGCTTGATCATACCTCTTGATTATTGTTGTCTCATCTTACTAGCATGAGTGCATTTGGATCCCTCTTGATGTGCATGTTGGGCTACTTTAGTGTAAGTTTGAAGCAAGTTCCTCCTCTCACTAAAGTGGGGGCTTAATGTGTCGCCAAAAAATGTATAGTTGACATTTTTACGCTCACTTGAGTCTTTCTTATGGACTTTGGCTTGATTTTTCCTAGAGTTAATGTTGTAATGTGGCCAACACATTCACATTAGGTCTTGGACCCTTGAGAATCATTAAGACTTCTATAGGATGTCTTGCAAAAGTGTTGTGAAGTGTTGTAACCCACTTTCACACTTTCTAGACCCTTTTCATTATATTCTTCAAAGTGTTGTAGAGAGTTGTAACAAAAATCTCTCATTCTTTTTAGACATGCCATCACTAAATTAACCCTTCGCGATGTTTAAATGACCCTTTAATGTACTTTTTGGCCATACTTAAGTGTCTTTTTTAGGATATTCTCCTTAAACCTTATTTAATGCACTTTAATTACCAAAACCCAGTAAAATTGCCTTGGTGGGACCAAGTCACCACTTGGGGTGACTTAGTCCCACTAGGCACAAAAATCAAAATAATTCTAATTTCTTGGCAAGATTTTATTCTCTTACCTTTGAGGTCGGCCTGTGATGTGTTATTTTCAAGAAATAATGGAAAATTGAGTATAAATAAAGGGTTTTTCTCTCATTTTAACACCTATTCATTCTCAAGCACCTAATTCATTCAACACTCAAGCAATCAATCTCTCAAGCATTCAAGCACTCTAAGCATCATCAAGTCATCCATTGGAGCACTTCATTTACATTCACCCACACAATAATGGTTTGGTGAGTTCTGACATTACATGTTTATTCATCATTCTCTTCTTATTTCATTTACCTCATAGGGTTTTATCAGACAAAGGGGTTTGACTACAAGCAAAACCCCCTCTTTCATACTCTCCTCCCCCTTAACCCCTTAACCCTCTCTTTTTCCCCCCTCTTTGCATGTGTGTTTGAAGACCTTGTAGGAAAATTTGTCAAAGAGTTTGGTGTCAAAAAGTGGTCAAAAGTCCATTAAAGTCAACAAAGCCCTAATTGAAGCTTGGAGACCTCTTTCAATCCATTTTCTGCAGAACCGGGATTGGACACCTGTCAAGAAGGAAAGTGCAAACCGAAAGCTACAAAATCCTGTCCTGAAATTCTAGAAATTCCTAGGTGGACTAAGTCACCTTCTATGGAAAATTAGTCCCACTAACAAGCTTGAAAATTGATTTTGACATTTCACATCTACTTGGCGTGATAATTTCCATTCTTCCATCAGATTTTCCCAAAATACCTGCAAACTTTAAGTGTTCCTAGTCAACTCGTGATTCCTGCAGCCTCTTTGGCATTAGAATTCAGATTCCGTGATGCACCTCTCCATTTTGCTTCTTAATTCCTAATCATTTACTTGCATTCTTGTGTGTTTTGCATTATCATCGCAGTTTCAGCATTTCAGAGATTTCTTAGGTTTTGCATCAACAATCATCTTCTTTTCATTTTATTGCATTAGCAATATTACATTTAGATACACATTACATCCCTATTTACATTAATCTGAGTGTAGACATTACATTTGGGCCCATTTCTCTCCTTTTAGGTGAAAACCTAGAATAGCAAGAGCACCTTGGACACCCCAAAATTAGTTTCCACACACATCAATGAAAACCCATCTTCGTAATGAATTGCTATTCATTTCTTCACAGTTCCTAGACAAAATGGAAAAATGACATATATTTTTGGTGGATATACATACCAGATAACTTGCTAGTTGCCCACACCTATCAAATGTGTTTTCATATGGAGGGTGGCCACACTACTTTGGTGTCTGAATGCCTGAAACTCCTTCTTGTTGCTCTCCAACAACTTGCAAAACTTTATTGTGGAAAATGGAAGTGAAAATGGGATCTCATATGGGCTTTTTTCTATTTGCAAATAATGGTTTCAAATAACACAATTTTTTGGGTTTTTGTCCATTTTGAAATATGATTTTAAAAACCCGTTGGTGTTGACACATTTTCACAACAATGGGATAGGCAATGGCAAGTCAAAGTTAACGTTTGACCATCAATTATTTATATTGGTGCGATTAGTCCATCTGACCACCTTTTCCATCAGGGTGTTTTGTCCAGCGCGTTGGATGGGTGATGGGGGGTATTTTGACTCGGTTGACTAGTGCAGGAATGTGGTATTGTGACACATGGTAGAGAGCAGTTGGCTGGGCTGATTCACATCATTGTTGTGAATCATAAGTGATATATGGTTTGATTGGATGGTGACAATTTAAATATGAGATGAATGAATATATTGATGGGTTATGGTGTGATTTAGAGGATCATGAGCAGAGTTAAAATCGGATCATGCGAACAGTTAAACGAATGGAGTGATGAAATAGGAAAAGAGATAACCAATCCAATTGCATCTTTGTTGCTAATTGGAAGTTGATGACGATACTAAGGAATGATGGTTGAAAGAATTATATGAAGACCAAGCCCTAAGTTATAGTTTGCTAAAAATTATAAAATACAATGAATCTGGATAGGGTTGTTGGAATCGAGGTGAAGAAGATTTCTTGCTAGTGAAGAAAGAGACGAGAAGATATAATCCCATCAGAAAAGGGAAGAAGGGTGTCTAGGCTTGGTTTTAAGGCATGAGGGCCTAAAGTAGAGTTGGTTTAGATTTGGAGGTTTTTCAAATTCTTGTAATTAGAAAGCCCATGTAGTTTAACTGTAATGATGTGATTTCATTTTCATTCCAATAATAATAGAAAATATTGGCTTCTTTCTTACATTTTTTGGTGTGATTATTTGTTGTTGTTGTGAGTTTGAGATTGTAAGGGGAGTACCTTCATCAGGTTGTATCAAAGTAGGAGTTTCTATGTGTTTAGGTAGAAGCGCTGATTGGAAAAATTTTGCACCAGGACCTGTGGTGGTGTGTGTGTGATTTGTGTGTAGGAAAAGCATTGAATGTGAGGTAGTTTGCAATGGGACTTGAGGGTGGAGAGTGTGTGGATTTTTCTTGTAGATGGATGTGTAACTTGCAAGAAGAAATTTTTAGAGGGTTGAGGAACTGAGGTTCCCATGGTTGTAAACAGATCACCAAAGGAAGCAATTTACATAAGTAAAAATTGAGGATTTCAAGATTTATGTTAAGGCTTTGTGTGGCCTTAAAAATGGAAAAGAGGAGTAAAAGGACTTTTGTCATTGGATGGATTCTAAGGATTCATAGACTTGAGAAAATCATAGAAGGAATTAGAGAGAGAGATCAAGAAGAAATAAGAGTTGGGATGATAGAATTGTAGAAGCAAGTGGATGAATTAAGAAAAGAGATTGAAAGGAGAAAAATAGAAGAGAGAAGAGTTAAAGGTAATTTGGGTTATCCTTTTAATGATATTTTGATTGCAATAAAGAAAGAAGATGTAGTAGAGTGTCATGCATGTGACACAAAAGAAGAAGAAGAGGATGAATACGAAGGAATTGATGAGCCTGAATATGAGGGATTTCTATTGGAAGACATCGAGGATGAGACTACAGAGATTGTAGCTACAAAAGAGAGCTCTTTAGAGAACACCTATGAAGTTGACAAGGATGATTTACTCATTTAGATCGAAAGAGGATGGGATCAACTTATTGCAGGGGAAGCAGAAGTTGTAGCAGTATGGATTGCACTCAAGACATGTAGAGTGAAGGTTATAGTGCAGAAAGAAAAGGTAAATTCAATTTTCAATTAATTTGAGAATAATTATTTTCATATTTAGATGGATGAGTTAGTGAATGCATACGAGATCATTTAGTTAGAGTTTTTTAGAGATGATTGGTATGCAAAGAAGGATTTGTATGGTGTTGCAAAAATAAGTGCAGGTGCAAATTGGTGGAGGTGGATGAGCTATGGTGGATTGAATTCCACAAGATTGGAGGTGAATGTGAGATACATTTGGAGGAAGTGGTTGGGTTATGGTGGAGTTGATTCCACATCAAGGAAGAGGAGTAAAGAGAAGAGTTGTCATAGGAGGAGGTTGTTTGTTCAAGCTAAGTGTTGGAAGAGGAGAAAGAAGAATCAATTGTAGGTATCAATTTAAGTAATGGAATTTTTTGAGGATTACTTGCAATTTGAAAGGGTGGTACTACCATTGAACTTAATTTTGTGAATCCATAGTCACAATTTTTTTCTTACCTTAGGTGTCTAATACAGGTGCATCATGGGTGCAAGATCAATCTTGCATCAACCAAAAGAAAATTGTTGTTTGGCTAAAATTGGCTTGAGTTTTCTGAGTATGAAGATTTGCAAAATTTTAGGCTTCGAGCCTTAGGCTTATCTCTTATCGCTTACTAGGGATGAAAGAGTTAGTCATTTTTCGATAATTCTAATTGGGTTTCAGAATTTGAGCTTGTGGCTTACTCTTTGCTACAAAAGGACCAAACATCAGGCTTCAGTGTTAAGTTTCACACCTTAACTTAATGTTGAAGGGATGTAGGAGGTATGGAGAAACTCTGATCCCCGACAACCAAAAGGGTAGAAATTGGCAGAGGATATGTTTTGGGCTTCACGAGTCAGAGATAGGGCTTACGCCTTATTTAACGGATGGTAAGCAATATGATGGATGAGCGAATCTAACATTCGACAAGTGCAATGCAAAGTTGGTGTTTTCACACTTCGGAGTTTCAGAGGTTTGGATGATTTTTTGTGATAGATGTGACAGATGGTAAAAGGTAAAGGGGAATGCCGATGGTCAAACCTCGATAGGTTTAATATAATTTGGACTTCACTATTTGGATTGTCTCTTAAGCACTTCTATGTATTTTAAATAATGAAGCAAGAGGGATTGGCGACCCCCGACTCTTGAAAAGTATGGCAAGTGGTTGAATCTTTCCATTTCACAAGAAACGTATTTTGACTTGGTTGACCAATGTGGGAATGCAGTGTTGTGACATGTGGTAGAGAGTGATTGGTTGGGTTGATTCACATCCTTGTTGTGAATCCCAAGTGATCTATTCTTTGATCAGATGGTGGTGATTTAAAGATGATATGAATGAATATATCGATGGCTTATAGCATTATTTAGAGGATCACGAGTAGAGTTAACATCAAATCTTGCAACAGTTAAGTGAATGGAGTGACGACACATAAAAATAGATATCCACTCCAGTTGCGTCTTTGATATTGATTGGAAGTCAATGACGTTACTAAGGCATGATGGTTGAAAGAATTAAATGAAGAACAAACCTTAGGATATAGTTTACTAAAAAATAGAAAATAGAATGAATCTAGACAGGGTTGTTCGAATCAAGGTGAAGAAGATTTATTTCTAGTGAAGAAAAAGACAAGAAGATATAATCCCATCAAAAAAGAGAAGGGCATCTAGGCTTGGTTGTAAGGCATGAGGGCCTAGAGTAGAGTTGGTTCATATTTGGAGGTTTTACAAATTATTGTAATTAGAAAGCCCATGTGGTTTAATTGTAATGATGTAATTTCATTTCCATTCCAGTAATAATAGAAAATATTGGCTTCTTTCTTGCATTTTGTTGTGTGATTATCTATTTTTGTTGTGAGCTTGAGATTGTAAGGGGAGTACCATTCATCAAAAAATAAATTAACCCACTAGGAAAATAAAAACCTACATTAACAGATTCCATCGGACATGTTTTATACTTGGATAAGAATTATTAGAATGAAAATATAATAATCTCCAATCTTTAGAATAGAACAATTGTACTGAGCTTTGCATCAGATGTATTTTTCCTCTATGATCAATAAAAATAGCCAATTTTTAACTTTTTCATACTTTTTTCACTATGTTTCATTGAAAGAAATCATCTTGTGAATCATCATTTCATTTATGATTTTAGGTCTATTTATTAACCTTTTCAAAAATAAATTGAGTATTTTTCATATATATTAGTTATTCTAATACCATTACATTCATGGAAAAATAATCTAGGAGTTCATCAAACTAAAATTAGTGCAGATCATCACATTTCATTTCAATATTTACTTTCCTATCTTTCTATTGGTGAATGTTAGAATATGATATGCTTAGTTTTAATGTATAAGATCATATTTCAAGCATTGAACCAACCCTTTATCTGGAGCTTTAGTCTCAAATAGCAAGGTCACATGCCTTGATCTTATTTAATTTGTAAGTTTAGATTGTTGAATCAAGTTCAATAAGGGTATAAATCTAAGAGATAAAATAACAAAAATATTCTTGGTGGTGGTAGATCATTGATTAGATATGCACATTTATGTGTATTAACTCATCCTCACACTACTATGATTTCTCAAAATTTATCAGATTTAGTCTTCAAAATTCAATGAATGTATCTCTCTATTATTAGTGATCTTAATCAATCCTTCATCAAGATTTGTTTAACTTATAGGGAACTAGCTTGAACATGAGTTCATCTTGTCATCTTCAAACTAATGGTTAAACAAATATTGTTAAAAATTACCTCAAGATATATTTATGTTATTATATGTCTTTAAGCAACAATGATAGTGGATCAAGTGGCTAGATTTGGCTACTAGGTGGTACAATACCACTTATCATAGTGCTTCCAAAACATTATCTTATGAGGGAATATATGTCACTCTCCCACCTTTCTTATGCACTTACATTTTAGTTTATTCTAAGTTTGTAGTAGCTAAAAACATTTTAGGCCAAGCGAGAAGGAATCTCTAGACTATTTAGGGCTAATTTAATATTGACCCTAAATCACATGAAATACTATGTGGATCAACATAGGACATAGCACACTTTTGACTTTGATTATTGGGTTTCTTAAAATCTATATTCCTACAAGAAACCTTTATTATGAGACAAGAGTGGCCATAAGTTGGATCTCGAGTTTTATGGTCCAAATATTAGGTCATCCAACACATAGATGAGGTGGAATTCAAGTTATTACTTGCACCATCTCAAATCCAATTAGTCTTTCATATCTCATGCCTTAAGAAAATTATTGGGACTACTACTCAACCATTAATAACACTACTTGAGTTGGATGAGGGATTAAAAAATTTGGAACTTGAGGTTATTTTGGACTAACACACCAAGGACCTTCACAATTATTATTTTTCAAGAGTTATTAGTCCAGTAGAAGGGACTATAACATAAAGATGCCACATAGGAGCCTACCATAATTATCTCTCAATTTCCTCATCTCAAGCTTTGAGGACAATAATTTTTGAAGGGGGGGCAATGTTATTGGTGGTGGGGAATTCTAATTGGGTGGGTGGGAGGATATAGGGCTATATTGGTACCCCACTCTATTTTATGATATCTAGTATTAGTTTTTGAACTCTTTTATTATCATAATATATTATTAAAAATAGAAATTTATAATTTTATAGCACTAAGAGATATTTCAAAAAATGAAAATAAACAATAAAGGATAGTTTTTTTTTCACAATTTATATCAAGGAGCATCAATATGAAGAAAAGCTATACATTTTTTAGGAAAATGATTTACAATTAGTTATATAATTTAACAAGGTTAATTATGTATCTTGAATTTAAAAAAAAAGCAAAAATACGCTACTAATATATTTGGAAATGCTAATTTAATATAATACTATTTTTTAAGGTTCAAATACTTTATTAACATTGAGTATTTACTCTATAACCTAAGTTAGAATCTGTATAAAAAAATAATCTCATTGATATGGTAGGTATAATTCATCTAGTAATATAATTAACTAGTAAGAGATTATAAAAAACTCACAAGTAACTGATTAGACACCAAACTTACAATTCCTTTGATATTAAAACATAATTATAATTTAATCCAAAACCCCAAACTACATAAATTGATTTAAATGGATATTGTTGGTGAAATTTTAGTTATTTGTCTTAGCCTATACTTAATTTTCTAGTTTTGATTAGTATATGAAGTTGAGCTACTATTTGGATGGCATGTTCCATTGCCTACACTCAACAAATCCTGAAGTGATGCATGTTTTTCTAAATTTCCATATTCCCTACCATACACAATATTTATAGCATAGCCCCCACCTCTCATTGTTGGTCTATCCCTTTGACTTCTACTATAATAAAATGAAGCAAGCAACTGTCATGCTCAAAGTATTTGAATTCTTCACCTAAGGACTTACCCACATCTAATTAATCAATCACCATTTCTCTATCCACCACTCCCTCCACTACCTTAGGAAATTTTCTTCTCATCCATCTGGGAAGTGCCATTTCCATAAAACATATTGTTACCAATTCTAGGATGAGCATCTCAAACCCATATGCATCTCCCTTTGTAGTAACTTTTCCTCCCAATCCATATTATTGCGATGGTAAAAAGTGATTTTATTGTTGAGAATAAAATTAATACACCAGGAAGAAAAAAAAGGCAAAAACAAAATTTTGAAGCAATTTTAGGCTTGAATCTTTACTTGGATCAAGATAGCCTATGGATAGGCACAAAAATAGGGAACCCCAATAAATGGTAAATTCCAAAATTAACACATGGGGTGACATGGTTAATCCATTAACACATTTGAGAGATTCAAGTCCCAATAAACAATAGGGGGAGAATGATCATGGTGTATATATGCCATCTTTTGTGTCACATCAAATGCAATTTTCATTATCACCTTCAAATTCAAGTTACAATACATTTAATCCATGTGGAGTTGTTATTCTAGGCTCCCCTTTGACATAAGTTCTTATACCAGAACCAAGAGGGTACAAGAATTTGACAAGATTATGGTTCCTAATTTTTTTCAATACTCTATATTCCTTGATAAAAATCTTGTATGAATTTTGAGGGTCCTGGTCGAATAACTTAATAGCTACCAACTTGTTAAATCCTACAACATCCCTTTGTAAACTGACCTACAACTACCACTACCTAGTAAATTAGGGGCATTGAATCACTGGGTTGTTGTGTGAAGTTCCTGGCTAGAAATTTGCATAAAACCTTGCCCCAACATATTTGTAATTGGTCTCATTTTAATATTTTATAAGAAAATTTTATATGTACCAAAAATAAAATACAATGCAAAGAATTTTCCAATTGAAGTAACATGTTCAACACATTATGATTTTTGGTAAAGCTTGTACAATTTGGTAGATTCAACCAACCTGAGGTTGCACATAATCTTGGATATGCCAAAAATGATGTTGCACTTAGGTTTTTGAAAGCTCTTTGATTTGGGACTAATACATTCAAGTATTTGTATGAGAAGTTTAAGTACCAAATCATATAATATTTGCAATAGAGCATCTAACACTCAGCCAAGTAGGATCAAGGATCAAAGGCCCATATAAATTAATCATAGAAATTGTATTTGTAAGAGTTACAAATGAATATATAGAAATATATTATAATTTACTTAATTTTATAATGTCAAATATGAATTTATAAAGTCGTTCATTTTCAATCATTTTTGATAATTGTCAAATATTTATAGTATAACTAATTTAACTATTAAAAAATTATACAACATTAAACGAGAAATAACTACTTAAAAAATTAATATACAATAAACATATAACATTTTGGATCATATCATCTAATAAAAACCCTTTATCTCTAAAAGGGAAACAAACATTAACAAAAAACAAAAAATTAACAATTTGCATCCTATAAAAATAACAAAACCTCCTTAATCCAAAGGGGAAAAATTACTTGATGGTTTGAAGCATTCATCAATCTACCTTATCTTACTACTTTGTAAACTCAATGTCTTGTCTACTATTACTAATCAATTGCTAGTGTCGACACCTATATGCATCATCTTGATTCCTAAGCCTTGACTTATATTTTGTACAAGTAGAATCTACTAGTCTTGTACATCTATTTCCTTGCGGCATTACCTCCTATAGCATGAAGATCCATTGCCTCTTCTTGACACTAATTGACATGATTATGTGTTGAAATTCATCATATATCAACATGCCTTTAATATTTGTACTACATGTAGTGTATGCAATAATTTTATTTCCCTCATGCTATGAACATTATCTTGGTGATTACTTGTACACACAAATCTCAAGTGCACCCTCAATCAAATTCAAACTGCTTAGAACATATATTATCTAACCCCACTTTACCTCTATAGCCTCAATCAATCATGTACAATTGCTTTATCACATATCAGTTAACCCAACTTTTCCTCTACTTCTCTAGCATAGGCAACACATATTAGAGGTATAAAATCATCAATGACTAATGAGGAGAAAGTAGGTCTTCATTATCAATAAATGTGTGGTTGTATATCTTTGGAAACTATTGACTCTACCAAAGAAGTAAAAGCAAAGTGATTTTAAATTATATGTGGTCAAGCAATTATTCATTGATTGAGTATGCACTCAAGGATTGTAGGTACAAGGAATCATCAAGATAATGGTCATCATAGTTAGGAAATGAGAATATTTCTTATAGTTCATGTGGTACAGATGAT
Source organism: Sequoia sempervirens (assembly GCA_007258455.2). Lineage (NCBI taxonomy): Eukaryota > Viridiplantae > Streptophyta > Pinopsida > Cupressales > Cupressaceae > Sequoia > Sequoia sempervirens. The sequence goes on from VDFB02051088.1 coordinate 17,958, forward strand.
CAAAGGCATGTTGATAGATGATGAATTGAAACACATGATCATGTCAAGTACCATCATCAAGAGGTAATGGATCTTCATACTATATAGTCCATATAATATTTGAAGGTACTAGATTTACAAGACTGGTATATGCTACTCACACAAGAATCTAAATCAAAGGTTCAGGCATCAAGAGGATGGATATGAGTGCCAACACTAATTGATTAGTACTAGTAGACAATACACCAATTTTAAAAAGTGGCAAGATGAGTCAAATTGATGGGTTATCCAAACCATCAAGCAATTTTTTCCACTTTGGATCAAGGGGGGTTTGTTATTTTTACATGAAACAAGGTGTTAGTTTTGTGTGTTAATGTTTGTTTCCCTTTTGGATCGAGGGGTTTTTTAGATGTTATGATCCAAAATTTTATATGTTTATTATATAGTAATGTTAAGTGTTGGTTAATTGTTTAATGTTGTTGGGTAGCTTTTAGATAGTTATTTTATGGGTATTTGATAGTTATCCAAATGGTTGAAATAGATAGCTTTATAAACTCTTATTTTATATCATAAAATTGACCAAAACATAACATATTTTTATATATTCATTTTGTCACTTATAAATATAATTTCTATGATTATTTTCAGCAACCTTGATCCTCATGAATACTTAACAAAAAGAAACTAAAATTGAATACAATATTGAATAACATAAATTCCAAACTATAATTAAAAATACAACATTACTACTCCTACCAAAATTGTCTCTCAAGTAGTATACCAAATCCCTAAGTGAGAAGCGAATTGGAGATGGGAATGTTCCTCCATCCTCCATATGGGTCTTCCAATCTCCATTTGACTCTTAAACTCTAGCATCTAGATGCAACATTGCACTTCTCAATGATTCCAAAAACACAATCATAGTATTGTGACCATATTTATATGAGAAAAATAAATGTTGGGTAAGTGCAAGATAATGGGTCCACTTTTTGGACAAAAAGTGAAAGCATTTTTCTAAAAAGTGTAGTGCCCCTCTGTACTTGGCCTTTCTTGACATTTGAGTAAGTTTGTTTTTATGATCGGTGATGTCCTGTTGTTGTTTGTTATTAGGTTGTTTAATTGGTTATTGCAATTATGTAGTAAATTAATATTATGAATGGCCTCATTTAATCAGTTTAATTAAATTAAATTGATTATAAGCTAATTTGAATTGATGTAGAATTAAAATAATAACTAAATATATTATGTTTGTAAAAATGTATTCTGTGGATTTTGATAATTAGTAATTAAATTAAATGATGGGATTAAATGTTTTAATAAAGATAAATATAATTATCATTAGAGTTTAATTAATTAAATGTGGAAAGTAACATAATTTTAAATTAAATAAATAAGATGAGATTTTCGAACTACTTGTAAAAGCAAATAACATATGGAAAAAGAGGAGTGCGTGCACATGCACAACTCCAAACTGAATTGCGAATTGGAAACTTCTTGTATTTGTTGATTTTTGGATTTGAAAACTTATCTTTTACTTGGATTTTTATATTGGTGATTTTGGAGAAAGGATTGTAGCTACAAAAGAGCTCGTCTCAGCACATCTTCTCCATCTTTGAGCGTAGGACTCCAGGTTGGTCATCAATTTTATTTGGATGTTTTTTCGTTTCTAAAGTTTAGTTCTATAAATTCGATTATCATGTATTGGCATTCTTTTTAGGATTGATCTCTGCATGTAGTATTTTCGATAGTAATTCCTCTTAGCACTTCCAAATGTGCTATTCTCTATGTGGCGTGTCTTAATTCGCTGCACCGTCTTTGTTATCTATGCCTTCGCTTTTTGAGTTCTACAGTATCCAAATTCCTGCGTCTCTTGATTTTGTTGTGGGAATAAAATCAATACTCTCTATTTTATGTATGCCTTGGCTTGGAGTAGTCGATTTCCCTTGACTGCAATTTCATTTTTGTATCACACATAATATCATTTCTGTGTGATGGATTTGAATTGAATCCTTTGTCTCCTATGTCCACTTCTCTCTTTTCCATCATTGTTTTCAGCTTTGATAGATACATTAATTCTTTATAATCAGTGTTTGGTTTCTAGAGGGTTTCATTTAGCATCACTGATATTCTCCAAAATCACATCGTACCTGTTTTATGAATGGAAATGGTTCACATCTTTCAGAACAATTTATCTTGCAACAATCTTGTGATGGATTGAGTTGTTGCATGGCTTATACTTCATTTCTTAGCCATTTAATTATTTGTCTATGGGAAAAAATTCGATATGTATATATATTATGTTTATATGTTTATATAGGTATATTGTTGTGGCTACATTTAGATCTAAAAAAAATCTGGTTCCTCTTTAACTCCAATAGCCTTGGAATCGTCCAAGTTTGTGTTTATGGTTGTCAATGTTGAGCATAGGCCGAACATTCATGGTCTCAGCCCCTTATGCCATGCTAGGTCATGGCTCAAAGCTTACTCCCTTCGATTTCTTTTATTTGGAATATATATATATATATATATATGTGCGGTGGTAGGTAAGAATGATTAGAGTTCTTAATGATAGCTACTATAGTTGTAAAATCAGATTTGAAGGCTACAGATGGCAGCCAATTAGCATATTAAATCAAAATTATATATATATATATATATTTTGATCTTCATTCAATGAATATGGTGTATGGCATTCGATATACATGTAGTTTTGTTGGATTTTCTATTTTCTATAATTTGTTGTATAAATATAATATGCAGTGTATTCAATAATATGTCATTCGATGATTTGTATTATGGAGAGCGTATAAGTATTTGAATATATATCTATAAATATATGTGTAAGCTTGTATTGCTAAAAGTGTATATGTTGTTTTTATCATAAATTCGACAGCTATTAGAAACAAGTAATTGTAATCTGATCATTTATAATATTGTTGTAAACAACAGTATAATTAAATTAAATATATTTAAATATATAGTTATATATATGTATACATTGTTGATGATAAATATATATATCTTGGTTTGTTTGAGTAAAAATGTGTATTTAAATATTTGTATAGAATATGTTTATATAGTTTCAGTAGTTATTCAAATGATTTCATAATGGACGTATAAATAAAATGTAGTGATGATTTATAATGTTCTTTAAAATTAATATATTGAATGGGTTAGTGAATTTAATGGTTGATTTTTTATGGCTCCATGAAGTTGTGTCTTCCTCTTGAGTTAATTTTGAATTGAGGAGATTTTATGTGTTGATTTCATGTTTTGAGATTATGTTGGAACTCATAATGCTTTGAGTTACCCTCAACTGAGAGTTCATAGGTAGTCGATTTTTAGGCTTTCAGAGGCTCAAGGGAAACTTGCTTCATGTTGGATTTTCATGATTGGTTCTTTGTGGAACTCTGGATCTTAATTCTTGCATTGAGCTCATGTGGGTTGTTACCTTGCACCATTTTCTTGCTTTATGATGTGGCCTTTGTGTGAGAAGGTTCATGCCTCATGTATGTTTATGGTTTTGGTGATTTTGGTGCATTATGCGAGTGGATACACCCTAGATGTTATGTGGATTGTCTTATTGTTAGTAGGGGGAGTGGCTCCCAATGGGGGCTGACGCACAAAGGGGTGTCAGGGTAACCCATTAAAGAGTTCCTTGACTTAGAGATAACCTAATAATTTAGGAGGTGAGGTAGAGTTCACACTAAACAAGATAAGTAGATGTCTCGCTCATGCCTATAGTGCTTTCATAGGCTAAGGATGGATTGAGAAGGCTTGGTTGGCAAGATCACTACCTTGTCCTCACGAAAGGTAAGTGATTTTGCATGTGTCACACTATGGGGTCGGTGCCTAGTGAGAGGCAGTTAGGGTAACCATAGATGAGGGTTGGCGTCTACATAACCCATGTCATGACCTTGCGATGGCACTCCTCCCTTTAGCAACCTTGTATGCTTTGTTTTTTCCCTTGTTCTTCATCTACCTCTGGAAGTGGTTGTTCTTTATGATTGTTGTTGCATTTGGTTGTGGATTCTTGTTAGCCTTTTCTACTTGACTATGTTTATGTTGTGGGTCTTTCTTGTCATCTCCTAGCATGGGGGGTGTGCCTTAGGGTCCACATGGTCAAGTGGAATGAATTATACACTCCATTGGGTTCCGAGTCCGAGTTCGTGATGCACAGAGTTGTACCGTTGCATTGATTCAAGAGCTTTACTTGATTTGGAGATAGCTTTGATGATATGTATTATGTTATTTTCAGTTATATTACTCTATGTAATTGATGTATCATTCTCGTTCATGTTGGGAGGCACTGTTGTACCATTGTAATCTTGAAACGATATAAACTCTTACAATAAATGTAATGCATATATATTCTTGGTATTATCATGTGTTCTCATATGGATGTTTATCATTTATGTAGTGTAATGGATGTGTGTACATTGTATACTTATTCTATATAATGCATTTGAAATGTAAACTTGTGAGTAGTTATTGTCGTTATGGGAATTGGGTTATGTTAGAAAGGTTCGCAAGTAATGAAGCCATGTTACCCCAGAGGACTAGTTAGATAATGTGTATGTATAGTTTCATTAATAGAGTTATATGTTAACTCACATTTCATATTAGTTTTACTTTAAAAAAAATTGTGCTATAATAGTTAGTTGTGTGTCCTTTGTGGTTTGTGTGGTGGGGCATTATAACTTGGTATCAAAGCTAGGTTATCAAACATTGGTACTCTAGGTTAATTAAGCCCATTATGTTAACCTTGTGCTTAACTCTTGAACTTATGTGGTTCCCCTCTAATGTTGCGTAGGAACATGCCTAGAGATCGGGGTCGTGGTTGTGATAGAGGTCGTGGTGGTGGCCATAGGGCTAACCACCAGAGCACTTCGTCTCAGAGTTCCCACAAGTCTGAACGTGAGGAACAATAGGGTTCCCAGAATAACCTAGGAGGCAGAGGCCAAGATATGGATCAGCTGGGATTAGAGGGAGTGCAACTACATTAGTTGTTAGAGGAGGTTCTTGGTTTCTTAGTCCCTAGGCAGGAGGAGGAGCAACAGGTGGTCCAGGAGAGAAAGAGAGATCACCGAGGAGGAGAGACATATCAATGGATTAGGATGCTATTGTAGCAGGTCACATGAGAGACCTTTTGAGAACACATCCCCCCACTTTTAATGGTTTCAGTGGAGGTTGGAGGCAGAAACTTGGTTGATTGATCTGGATCAGTGCTTTGCTAGGCATCCTTATGGCAATAACACTAAGGCTAGGTGCACCATCATGCACCTCAAAGGTTTCACATCCACATGGTGGCAATTAGAAGAGTAGAAACTGCACATAGACATTGGTTATGTGACTTGGGAGTTGTTCATGGAGAGGTTTAGGGCCCATTTCCTGTCAGAACACTGGAGACAATGTCATGCTGACAAGTTCCATGAGCTGAGATAGATGACCATGTCGATGGAATAGTATGAAAGCAGATTTTATGAACTTAAGCAGTATGTTGGGATCGGTAATGATGAGGGTATGCTAGTACAACACTTTGTTAGGGTCTTGAATGCCCAAATCAATGGAGCGGTCTGAGTCTTTGAGTCAAAGACCATGGAGGTAGTTGTAGAGAAGGCTCATCTTGTGGAGGAGAATTTTTCCATGGCTTTAGGAGGCCACACAGGTGTTCAGATTGGCAGTGCACCTTCATCAAGATTTGGTTCTCAAGGTGGTCAGTCTTTGGTTGCGAGGTGGACTCTAAGGGCCATCAAGCACCTGCTAAGGGTGAGAAACAATAATAGCACTCCCAGTCGAAACCTGAAAAATCTTAGTCTCAACATGGTAGTAGGCTTCATAAAAGGAAAGATCAAAGTTGGCAGTGAAAAAAATGTGATCGTGTTGATTAGCCAACTCAGAGTTCATAGTTTGCAGTTAGTGGAGGTAGTTTTCCATAGTCTAGTGCACCCTCGGGTGGCTAGGGGTATGGTAGGGGCACAGGTTGTTTCTCTTGCGGCCAATAGGGCCATATTGCTAGACAATGTCCATAGAGGAACTCTATAGGGTTCAATCATAGGCCAACTACTTCTGAGTTGACAATGGGTGATGCGGGTAGATCACATCGAGTATTTGTTGCAGTTTATAACCACAAGGTTGGGAATCAGGGTAAAGTTGTAGAGGCTACCTGTAGAGGATGAGCGGCTAACTCAAGAGTTCATGGGTGAGCTCGAGAGGGTCTAGTAGGGTCCTAACATTGATATTTTAACTACATGGGAGGATGTAGTGCCTCTCGTGTTGCCTTCACTGCACTGATACTCATTATGATATGTTATGTACTTTGAGAACTTGTTGGTGCTTGTTTCACCATTTTGGTTTGGTTTGGATGACATTTTATCTAACTTGGATGATTATGACACTATTGATTGATGTTTATGTTATGATGATAAATGGAGTTATTGCATGTTTAGAATAATTTGGCTATGTGTATCATGTGGACATATGACTATGCTTTTGGTGCATCTGGTTGGTGATTGGTATACGATGATGTTTATGATGTAATTATTGTTAAAGTTTGATGATGTGGTTATTATTTGAGGTCTTGGTGAGAGGGACGGTATAGCATTACTCATTCACGAGCACCCTGCTACGCTGTGATTTCCTCTCATGGTGTGGTTGTTGTTTGATATATGTATGTTGCTCGACATCTTGTTTGACACAAGTTGCAGGTACCAGGCATCAACTCCACCTGCACTGTTAGGTCTGAGCGTGCCTTAAAAACTCAATGGAAATCATGTGGAAAAAATAGAGACGACAAAAGGTCCCCAACCTTGCCATCATCCTTGATGAGGATGAGCAACCATCTTGTTACCCTATCCATCTGGTTTGTATTCTTTGTTAGTTGTCTTGCTTGGTGTCTACCATTATTTGATTAAATTATGATGTCACATGGTTGTTTGTGATGATATTGCTTATAATTGTGTATCTTTTATTTTACCTTGCAACTTCCAAGAGTAAGTCAAAGCGTAGAGGGGGAGGATGTAGTTCGCCTCTGTACTTGGCCTTTCTTGACATTTGAGTATGTTTGTTTGGATGATCGGTGATGTCCTGTTTTTGTTCGTTATTATGTTGTTTAATTGGTTATTGCAATTATGTGGTAAATTAATATTATGAATGGCCTTGTTTAATTAGTTTAATTAAATTAAATTCATTATAAGGTAATTTGAATTGATTTAGAATTAAAATAATAATTAAATATATTATGTTTTTGGTAAAGTAAGCAGCATTTATAGGGTGTTGTACCCTTCACAAGGAGCCACAAGGGCCAATAGAGTCCAAATAAAAAAGAAAAAAAAAACACTAAACCAAAATAGATGCAGATAAACAACACACGATCCAACAGCAGACTAGCAAGTGTTCTCCCAATTCTTCGACAGAAGCTGAACCAAATCATCACCAATCCACTCTTGGTGGTCTTCATCCTTCTTCATCTCCATCTCTTCTTTCATGATGGCAGACAAAGTACTAGTGACATAGTGAACTAATTTGACCATGAAACAGGTCAAACCATTGAATTTTTTGTCCATGTTTTCCATTCTTTTTTTTAGCACTTCGAGCTCCTCCCCTCTGCCCATAGTATAGTCAAGATCATTTTGCTCAAACCCTAATGGTTCTGAAGAGTGAGAGGAAGACACCTCCTTCTAAGCTTTACCCTTGTCAGGAATGGAAGGGGGGCTACTAATCTTCACCTCATCATCACCTTCTGACACCTCTTCCACTCTACTATCTCTCTTGTTTGACAGCTCCTCTTCAGTGTCTAGATCTCTAACTAGCATTTTCTTTATATTCTTCCAATCTACCTGAACGCCGAATGATGTATCACAACCCACAACCACAGTCTCCGCCACCACCGTGTCACCCAATGAATCCTTTCTCATGACATTTTTTCCTTTATTCAGAGGCACCTTCCCCTCCTTACTTTTCTTTTTCGGCCCAGCCTTACTAGGAGTCTTCGCAAGGGTAGACTTGAGATCACATAGACTCACCGCCGCACAGGTTTGGGCAGCTCCCTCAGCACCCTTGAGTTTTTTGGTGGAAATTTTGGGTTTTTGGGCATCCTCAAGGACATGGTGGCTTTTCTTGGTGGGGCCTTTGGATTCGGTTGGGGATAAGTTTGTCTCTTTTGGTGGCTCAATTTCTTCAATGCGGACGACTGAAATGGGTTTCAGAGGGCATAAATCCAAATGAAAGTGGTAGTCTTAGGGTAAGACCTTGGTGAAGCGGCAGAGGAGTGGGTTCATTGGGATTTAAATTAGTAGACTCCACACATTTTTCAACAGAACTTTCAAGGTCCAAGAGCAGATAAAAGGGAAATCTCATTAAAAATTTATGCCTAAGGTGATTTAACAGGGGAAAATGGTAATAGTAATAAGTCTTGTACCTTCCTTTAAATGTGACATATTTCATCAATGCAAGACACATCTGGTTCCATGGCTAAGGAAGAGCCTCTCATTCGAACCCAGACTGGTTGCGCACATGTTTCTCATCACCCACAAAGAATTTGTCCATACTAGCATTGTCCTGGGTCTTCGAATGTTTAAGATGCTTCATGCCAGAACTATGGAGGCTCGTTGCTTGCACAATCACTTCCTCATCAACTACAAAGGAGATTCCTCCCACAGTCACATGTCGATTCTTCCAAGAGTTGACAAATTGGGTCAACAAATTAGGGTCATGGCCCACAAGTCTCTCCATCAGAGGAGCAATGCCACCTTCAACGCAAATATGCCAAACAAGTGAATCATTGCGAAACTCATTGCAATTATTTGGCATCTTTCGCGCTCTATCCCCCCCATGACTCTACACTGCTCACAGTAGAACCAAGAACCCTGAAAAACCAAAAAGTTAGAGAAAATAGCAAGGTGAAAAATCACCCCTACAATAAGGCATTTAAGCCACAAATGACAATTTTTGGGAATCAAGCCTAAGGATAGATCACACGAATGAGCTAATAAATTCCCAGTAATAATCTTAGCATTGGATTTCATGAGTAAATTCTCGCATAAATGGCTAAGCGCCAAGTACATGATCAATAGGGAAGGATTTACATCCACATAGCAAAACTTCTAAAATCTAGGAAAGATAGTCATGGGGACAAAATTAGAAATCTCTAAAAGGATAGCAATTTGAGGTTGATCAAATTTAGTTATACCACAAATAGAGGCTAAAAGGCGCCAAACCAAAATAGCGGGTAAGGAACAGCCAAAGAGGATTTTAGTTTCATAATTACAAGTCACATCAAATTCAAAAACATAGAAAATGTAAATCTGCGATCTCAAAAGAATCCTCATAAGGAGATTACGACAAGTACGATCCAGCTTAGAGCTAATCAACTGGTACTTTCTACAATAAAAAATGATTTCCTTATTCCAAACGTTCTTTAATCTGTAATTTGAAAAAATCCACTTGGTATCCAACCCCTCGATACGACTAATCATCCATCTCATCAAACCAATAAGACCACAAAGCCCGACGAGGAAGCTAGTGGGCCCACCAATAATCTACCTAAGCACAAGTTGTGTTTCCATCACAAGTCATGAAAGGGCTTTGTTCCTTAACTATCATACTCTGAATATTTGGTGGAAGAAGACTTAAATCACACCAACATTTGGATAAATTCTAGTGAGATCCAAAATTGGCTAAGGCGTCAGCCACTAGGTTCCCCTCTTTGTAGATATGACTGACCACCTTTAATTTTAATTTAGCCACAAGCAATCTAATGTCAAGAAGAATATCCTTAGTGTTCCACCCTAGGAGTCTATAAAATTTATAGCATCAATTATGGACCTAGAGTCACCTTCAATGTGCAGGTTCTCTATCCCCAAGGAAACTGCAATCTATAAGCCCTTTAACAGTGCTCTAGCTTCCGCTATCAAAGACAAATGTTGATGAATCCCTTGAGCATAACCAGCCACCCACTTACCTCTATGATCTCTGATAACACCTCCTATTCTTGCTCTGCCCGGGTTTCCCTTAGCATCCCCATCAAAGTTTAATTTAAACTAGTCTCTATCAAGGGGTTTCCAAATAGTGGCTCTCCTAACAAGAATTTTGGAATTGTCATATGAGCTGGCATCCGGGTTCTGATGCCAAGCTTTAGCTATGCTTATTTCCAACTCAGTGGGCCATTTATCTAGGGTTTTTCCTTTGAAAAGAGTAATATTTTCCCCAATGAGCCAAGCTCCAATCCCAAACACCTCTTTTGGATCCATATCAGTGTTCTTGAATATCCTATTATTCTTCTCTTTCCATAAGCACCAACAAATAATGGGGGAACTTGATTCCATATTTCCCTAGTTAGCAGATGGGAAAAGGGTCCGGACCAACTCACAAAAAAGGAAGTGATGTCCTTGCATGTAATCCATTGAATCCCTAATCTTCCAAAAGCTAGCTCCCACACCTCAGCAGCAAAGGGGCGGTGTAACAACAGATGATCAATAGATTCTTCGTTGCATTTACATAAAAGGAATTTGTTGGGGATATGGAATCCCATTTTCCTTAGATTATACTGAGTAAGAATTTTGTTATGACATGCAGTCCACCAGAAAAAAGTTCACTTTTGGTATCATGTATCTATTCCACACCTTTTTCCATAGATTATTGGTCACACCCTGAACAGTCAACTGTCTGTAAGCAGTTTTTATAGTAAGATCACCTTGAATATCATGAATCCAGAAGAAATCATCTTCACATATAGCAAGGGGTATCCTAGTGAGAGAGAGTAACTCCTATAGCTTTCTGGCAAGGAAACACATATTAGGAGATAAAGGACAACAAAGACTAATGCCATTCCATTTCCTAGCTCTTACAGGTCCAAGAAGATAATCACTAATATATATACCAAACACATGTTGGGCTCGATCCTTAAGAGGCCTGAACTCCAAAGAATCCAGGGTAGAGTCAAGCAACCAAGAATCCTCCCAGAATCTGATTTTGTTACCATTACCAATCTTCCATTTAATCCCATTCCTCAAAAGGTCCTAAAGATTACAGATTCCCTTCCAAACTAAGGAACCCGTAAGGGTGAGCCTCTGAAAGGAAGTCAATTAACGTCCGGTTCAAAAGGTATTTGGCATTCATTATTTCACACCAGTCCTTCCTATCGCTCAGATGATCCCAACCCACTTTGGCCATAAGAGCTTTGTTAGAATTAGAAATGATTCTTATCCCAAGACCACCACACCACTTCGGTTGGAAGACCTTATCCCATTTCACCAGAGCGATTTTCTTTTTCTCCTCAGTGCTAGACCAGAGAAACTCTATTATGTTTGTTAAAAGGTATTATGTGGATTTTGATAATTAGTAATTAAATTAAATGATGGGATTAAATTTTTTAATAATTAAAAAATAAATAAAGATAAATATAATTATCATTAGAGTTTAATTAATTAAATGTGGAAAGTAATATAATTTTAAATTAAATAAATAAGATGAGATTTTCGGACTACTTGTAAAAGCAAATAAAAGATGGAAAAAGAGGAATGTGTGCACATGCATGACTCCAAACTTAATTGTGAATTGGAAACTTATTGTATTTGTTGATTTTTGGACTTGAAAACTTATCTTTTACTTGGATTTTTATATTGGTGATTTTGGAGAACGGATTGTGGTTGCAAAAGAGCTCGTTTCGATACATCTTCTCCATCTTTGAGCCTAGGACTCTAGGTTGGTCATCAATTTTATTTGGATGTTTTTTTGTTTCTAAAGTTTAGTGTTGTAAATTCGATTCTCATGTATTAGCGTTCTTTTTAGGATTGATCTCTACATGTAGTATTTTCGATAGTAATTTCTCTTAGCACTTCCAAATGTGCTAATCTCTATTTGGCATGTCTTAATTCACTACTCATGTCATCTTTGTTATCTATGCCTTCACTTTTTGTGTTCTACAGTATCCAAATTCCTACATCTCTTGATTTTGTTGTGGGAATATAATTGATACTCTCTATTTTATGTATGCCTTGGCTTGAAGTAGTCGATTTCCCTTTGTAAGAATTGGGTATGAAGATAGCCACCCAAGATCTAGAGGCCTAATAGAAAGCACAAGCATAAGAGAGATAGAAACAATATGACAAGAATAAACTGTATTCTACCAATGATGCAAAAATAGAATGTGTAATTAGAGAAATTTTCAGCTAGATTGCAAGTAGCATAAAACTATTAAATCCCTAATAACAATGGAGAACAATGAAAAGCAAGAAGCAAAATAAGATGAAACAACATCACCTAGTCTTCAAGCCTCCATTGAATGACCTCCATTGGCCTTCTCCATCTTGCTGAAAATGATATAATTGCCCTCAAATTTGAAGTGCAACTATAAACTATGCCTAAGACAAGCAAAATATTGAAGTAACGTGTATGCTCAAGTGCTCAAAAGCTCTCAAGCATGCTGAAAATAACTTGTGTTGTGTGTTCAAAATGACTTGGAAGAGGGCCTTTTAAAAAATTCCAAATTGAGAATGGACGGCCAAGATTAAAAGTTGGTGAAGCCCTAAGATCAAAGGCCAAGAATCAATGTCATAAGGAGGATTATTAGGGCAACATTAGGTCAAAGTTAGGGCAAGCCTTGAAATGAAGGGTTGGGATTTAATTGGAGATAATCAAATCAATGGTGGAGAATAATAGGTAGTTGGAATAATAGAAATTATTTAATTTATGGAGAATTTTGACTTATGAATTAAATAATGGTTTAATTCATAAATGGGAATGAGACAAAAGACTTGATATTTATAATTATTTTAATTATTTATTTGGTGGGATGGAAAGTGGGCTAACTAAATAAGTTTATTTGTTTCAAGGATAAATGATAATGTTGGTAATCATAAATTTATTTAATTATTAGAGGGAATAAGAACTAATTAGTGACGTATTTAAATAAATAAATGTAATTTATTTATTTAAATAATCATAGAAGAATAATTATGACATTAGGATGTGATTAAATAATTGAATTATGTGAGGGAGAAGCATGGTCATCATAGAAAATATGGTTTGCAAGTCAAGACCATTTTTATGTGTCTACATTTTGCCCCTCTTTGACATAGTGTAGTCTATCGCATTGTGTCAAAGAAAACAAGTCAAAAAATATGCCCTGGTGTGAAAGTAGGGAGAAGAAGGATGACAAGGAGGTAGTGGTATGCCCCCTCGAGAGGACAGGCGTGTTGAAAGGACATGAGTGTTCTCTCGAAATGGATGAGAGGACTAGAGGATGAAGGAATAGAAGAAATGTTAGCATGGAAGTCATGGATGTGAGGATGAAAAAAGAATACTTCAATATTTTTCCAAATAACATCATTGGCATTGCATAATCATCATTGGGCAGTAAAATGTGACAAATGGACAACAAACACCATGATATGACATAGACCAAGGTGTGCAAGGTCGTCCACTTGTGAAAAAACAGACAGCCATAGACAAGGAATGTCCTAACTCATACTAAAGGCCAAGTTGCCCCAGTCTTTTTGTCAAGACACACCAAAGACAACAATCAAGGAAAATTAGGCCATGAGACATCATTGCTCCTCTAAATCCTTCATGGGACATCCTTGAGGTAGCTAGTAACATGACCAAGAGACAAAACAATAAAAAGATAAAACAAAATAGACCAGCAAAATCAACAGCCATGCAATATGTTTGCCAAGATTTGTGTGTCGAAGGTTGATTGTGTGACAGTTTGATAGTTTAATGATTTGATAGTCTAACAGTATTGAAGATTTGACAATGCCTATCATCAGGAAGGACACATCCTGAAAATTCCAATGACTATGTGATGAAGCCTATCATCAGGAAGGACACATCCTGAAAAGGCCAATGACTATGTGACAAAGCATGTCGTTAGGAAGGACACATCCTGAAAAGGACAATGACTAAGTGATGAAGCCTGTTGTCAAGAAAGAAACATCCTAAAAAGGAAAATGGTGTTTTGACGGGGTCCAATTCCAAGAAGGACACATCTTGAAGGGGACCATAAAGTGACTAGGTTGACATTGTGTTGGCAATTTGACAGATGTTTGGCTTGATGACTGACTAGGCTATGTTGTCTGTTGGTTCGCGATTTGAATGTTGACGTTCAAATGACTGTCTTGTTTTTGAGTGTGACTATGTCTAACTTATTCGACCAAAATGACAAACCCTAGAGGACTGACTTAGGTGGCCTCGGGGGCTCATCGACATATGGCCTTGCCTACGTCGTGCACTCAGAGACCTTGTAGTTCGACTATTCACAAAGAATAACATGACTGACATGACTAACTTTGACTCTGTTTTTGGGATTTGTGATGTTATTTGGATGTTTTTGTGCTTTCTTCAAGACGTTTTTCAATTTTTAGGTCTTTTTTAAGGACTTTTTATGATTTTTATGATTTTTTTAAGACTTTAGGATTTTTAGGATTTTTTTAAGACTATGATTTTTAGGATTTTTCCAGGACTTTTTAGGATTTTTAAGATTTTTTTAGGACTTTTTATGATTTTTAGGAATTGTTCAGGACTTTTGCAATTGTCAAGACCATGTGTGATACCCACTGCAGTCCCATGATAAAATATTGCCCCTAGTCAAGTTGATGGAAAGTGTGTGACCGGTATGGACGATAGGCAATGCGCAAGACTTTGATGTCAACCATTGTCGGCCATGGAAAGAAATGTCATGATGTCTGGGTGAAACGTTCTGACGAATCTCAGCAAAATGGATGTTTATTATGGATGAAGGTAGATAGAGTGATAGTAGATGTCAAAGCAATGACCGACTACACATGGCGCCTGTTTGCCAGGTTTTCACCATGGTACTTATCCAAAGTGCCTGTTTACCAGGTTTTCACTATTGGATGAATTATTTCTCTTTTATTTTTGTCAAATTTTTCATTTTTTTGGTGTCACCAGGATGCCTGTTTGCCAAGTTTTCATCCAAGTGACGATATTTTTGTATTTTTCCATTTTTTTGTATTTTTAATGTTTTGGTTGTCAGCCAGACTTTCTAATGCTATGTATAGAACTTGCGTAAATGTAGACTGTTGATTGGCTCTGTTAATTGTTCACCATCTGGAGTAGCCAACTGATATGTGCCAAAACCAAATGACGTGGTGATGATGTACGGACCCAGTCAATTGGGCTCAAACTTGCCTGGTTTTTCTCTGTCGGACTGATTCTTAGGATTCTGCATGAGAACCAAGTCACCAATGTCAAATTTTTGAGTCATCACTCTTTTGTTGTAGCTTCTGCAAAGACGATTTTGATATGCCTGTAAGTGGTTCAAGGCATTATGTCTGCGTTCATCTAGCATTTCTAATTCATGCAGTCATGACTATTGATATTCTTCATCAGTGATTAGACCTTTCATAGAGACTCGTAGGGATGGAATTTCAACCTCTATGGGCAAGATGGCTTTGGCTCCAAAGACGAGGGTGAATGGAGTGGCTCCAGTGGGAGTACGGATGCTAGTGCGATATGCCCACAAAGCAGGATTGAGTTGTATGTGCCAGTCACGACCAGCATCGTTGACGGTTTTCTTAAGAAGTTTGATGATCGTTTTATTAGATGCCTCAGCTTGACCATTTCCTTGTGGGTAGTAAGGCATGGAGAAGTGGTGTCAGATATGGAAGCGTTCACAAAGTTCACGGACATCCTAATTTTTGAAGGGACGATCGTTATCTGTGATTATGGATTGTGGAATACCATATCGAAAGATGATATAATTGAGGATAAACTTGGAAATTTGTTTGCCGATAATGTAAGTGAGTGGGATGGCTTCGATCCACTTAGTAAAGTACTCAGTGGTGGTAATGATGAATTTGTGGCCATTGGACAAGGTAGGATGTATCTTGCCCACGAGGTTGAGTCCCCATTGTGCGAAGGGCCAAGGAGATGTAATCAGCCAAAGGTCCTGTGCTAGTGCATGAATCAAGTCATTATGTATCTGACATTGGTGACACATTCTGACAAATTCAAGTGCATTTTTCTCAATGGTTGACCAGTAATACCCAAGTCTCGTTATCTTTTTGGTTAAAGTAGGATCACTTGAATGGGATCTGCATATACCCTCATGTACCTCTCGCAAGGTCGTCCGTGCTTCATCAGTGTCAAGACATCGAAGAAGGGAGTTATCAAAGCTACGACAGTAAAGGGTATCATTGAGGATAGCGTATCTGGTAGCTTTTCGGATAAAGGACTTTCGTTGGTTATTGGATAGGTTGGGGGGAAGGGTTTGGGACTTGAGGTAGTCATAAATGTCTTGATACCATGGAGAATTGGGACCAACAAGCTCGCAAACCATCTATGATTCTGGTATGTCATATGCAGGAACCAAAAGCTGTTCTACCAAGAATTCAAATTGAGACACATTACTAGGAATTTCTAGAAGAGAGCCAATTGTGGCCATTGCGTCTGCTGCCTTATTTTGTGTTCTTGGAACTTGCTCAAAAGTCACCATGTAGAAATATGTTTGAAAGTTGTCAACCATTCGTTTGTAAGGCATTAATTTCTCATCCTTAGTGTCATAGTCATCATTGACTTGGTTAATGACCAATTGAGAATTGCCATAGACATGAAGTGTTCTAATTTTCCATTTGATGGCCATTCTGAGTCCTATGACAAGTGCCTCATATTCTACCACATTATTTGTACATGGAAAAGCAATGCGGAAGGACTTAGGGATGGAGTCTCCTTGAGGGGTGATAAACAATATTCCTGCCCCCAAGCCATGATTAGTATGAGATCCATCAAAATATAGCCTCCAAGGTGACTTAGGTTCTGTATGAAATATTAACTCATCTGGAAATTCTGCTACTAGTGGATGATCACCCTGTATAGGTGCATATGCCAGTTGGTCTGCTATCACTTGTCCCTTTATCGCCTTTCTTTCAACATATTGAATATCATACTCGCTCAAGATCATTACCCATTTTGCCAGGTGACCTGTCAATGTTGCACGACTTAGGAGATATTTCAGGAGATCAATCTTCGCCACTAAGTGTGTCTAGTGATTCAGCATGTAGTGTCTTAATTTCTGAGCCGCAAAGACAACCGCTAAGCAAGCACGTTCGATGGTTGTGTAATTTAGCTCATATCCAACCAGTGTCCTACTGATGTAGTATATGGCCCTTTCCTTTTCTTCATGGTCTTTTTGTGCCAGTAATGCCCCCAGTGCTAAAGTTGTTGTAGAAATGTATAGAATCAAAGGTTTCCCTTCAATTGGTGGCATTAAAATAGGTGGTGACAGTAGATATTCTTTTATTTGTTGGAAGGCCTCCTGACATTTATCTGTCCACACAAAAGGGATACTTTTGCGCAAAAGATACTAAAATGGGTGACACTTGTTTGCCAATTGTGCTATGAAGCATCAGATGGATTGTAACCTGCCTTGCAATGTCCTAAGTTCACTTATCCCTTTTGGAGGAGGCATGTCTAATATGGCTTTCACCTTGGCAGGATCGACCTCAATGACTCTACGAGAAACAATGTACCCCAAAAGTTTGCTTGATGTTACGCCAAAGACACATTTCTTTGGATTCAAGCGGACCTTGTATTCTTCCAATCTCTTGAAAATTTTGTCTAACACCCTCAAGTGGTCTTTTCGTGTCAAAGATTTTTCCAAAAGTTCATCTACATAATCTTCCATTATATTGTGCATCATGTCATGGAATATGGTTGTCATGGCTCTCTGGTACGTGGCACCTGCATTCTTAAGACCAAGAGGCATCACGTTCCAATAGTATGTGCCCCAAGGACATATGAAGGCTGTTTTGTGTTGATCTTCAGGGGTAATACAAATCTAATTATAACCGGAAAAATCATCCATGAGGGACAACATCTCATATCCTGTTGTAAGGTCCACTATGATATCGATGTTTGGCAAGGGAAATTCATCCTTTGGACAAGCTTTATTCAAGTCCCGAAAATCTGTGCAGATGCGGATTTGACCGTTTGGCTTTGTGACTGGTACAAGATTTGATATCCATTCGGCATAGTCTATGGACTGTATGAATCCCACATCTAACAATTTCTTAAGTTTTATTTTCACTAACAAGGCCATCTGTGGGTGCATCTTTCGTAGCTTTTGTTTCACTGGCTTGGCATATGGAAATAATGGAAAATGGTGCAAGACAAGTTCTGGATCCAACCCAGGCACATTGGCATAAGACCATGCAAAGTTGACCTTACGCTCTGAAAAGAATTTGTGGAACTCAGGTTTCTCTTCCTCTGTCAAAGATGCCACGAAGAGAACCATCTTAGGATCTTCTGCTATAGATATGTTTACTTCCATAGTTTCCTCTATGAGCATGGCTGATTTTTCCTGAGTTACGGGGAGAAAGTCCAATTCTCCATCCTTAAGCGCGTCCTTTATTTTTACTACTTTATCATCAGAAGGTGCCTTGCGGTTTTCACCTAAAGACATGTCATTTTTTGCCCTATTTTTATTTTTCATTTTCTGACTAGAGGATGGAGCAGTCTCCCCAAAGTAAGCAACACAATCTAGGTCAATGGAAAATCCAGCCTTGTGGTCTCCACTTGGTATACCCTCACGCAGTCCCATGAATTCTGCAATGGCCTCATCATTTTGAAATATGTCCATAACTAGTGGGCCTTGTTGATCCCAATCAATTAGTTGCGGGTAGACTAAGGAAATGCCATCATTAGTATTGGTGAATGGTGGGTAGGACGCGGAAAGCATGCCGACAAATTCAAAGAGGTTAAAGATAATTGTCATCATCAGGCTCTATGTCAGATTCTATCCAGTACTCCGCCTCGCTTGATGCACACTCATCAGCAAAGTAAGGAATAAAGGGAGTGGATTTTGGGTCAGTAGTGTCATGTGGCAATTCAAATGAATCTGAATGATGGTCATTAGGTTCAGTAGGGTAGACGAGTATGTTGGGATTATGGTCAATAGGAGTAGAAGAGGATCTAGACTAGGTGTTGTTTGGTGTCGTGTCAATTTTGAACATTTTCCAGAATCTCTCTTCAAATGTAGGCTCTCCAGGTTCAAGGAACAAGTCATCAAGGCAACAGTCACTTAGGGATCGTTGGGAGCCAAATTCCCATTCATGGGAGTTAGTTTTAGAAAGGTGATCTTCAATTGTCTCGACACAGTCTGAAGTAGTTACTCTCTCACTAGAAAGCTCATTGGTACTATGATCACCAGATTCTCGTGGTACTAACCCTAACCCAAGACATTTAGGTCTTCCTTTAGGTGCTAGAGGTTCTCGTCTTCCTGTCTTGTGCTTGTCGAGGCCACTAATTCCATCGTAGCCTTTTTCCTTTATCATGTTATATCCTTTACCATACATTTTTACTGGCAAGGGAGTTGGATCCTCTGGTTCTCTATAAATCCAAGATAGCACATTGTCAATGTCCTCTTGACTCATTTCACCCCACTTTATGAATATTGTTTTTGGAGGGACTCTAAAAATTTCTTTTGACTCTAACATGAAGCAAGGCTTGTCGTAGACCTGGGGAGACTTAGGCATCCTCGTTATGCAATAGGCCATATTCAACTTATACTCTCCACACCCTTGGTCCTGGATCTTAATACTTGCGTCAATGCTTGGGGTGATGGATGAAGTGGTAGATGTCATGGAGGTGGTCATGGTTGTCGAAGAAGCAGAAGTGGATGTTGTGGCAGTGGATGTGGATGTGGGAGGCTTCGCAAGTGTTGATGGGTCAATGAATTTAGAGGATGAAGATGTCGAAGCTTCACTGTTGATAGGCACTTGGTGCTCTAAGATACCTCTCAAATTGGTACAATATTGAAATGGGTCAGGGTCTCCATATATGGTAATCTCAATGCCTTCAAAGGGAAACTTCAAAC
Organism: Sequoia sempervirens; assembly: GCA_007258455.2. Taxonomy (NCBI): domain Eukaryota; kingdom Viridiplantae; phylum Streptophyta; class Pinopsida; order Cupressales; family Cupressaceae; genus Sequoia; species Sequoia sempervirens. Next base: position 37,771 of record VDFB02051088.1, read on the forward strand.
ACTGGTGATACGTGGAAGGGACAACTTTCAAGGTGTGAATCCAAGGTCGACCAAGTAAAATATTGTATGGAAGTTCTAGATCTAGGACTTGACAAGTGGTGTCCACAATGACTGGTCCAATACGAATTGGAAGTGTAATTACGCCCCGATAGGAACGTTCTTCATCATCATATGCCTTGATAACAATGCTCTTGTAGCATCTACACAAGCATCAGAAAAGCCTAGGGCCTTAACCAATTTTAAGGAGCATATGTTCAGTCCTGCTCCGCCATCTACTAACACTCGTCTGACCTTATGCTTATGGATAAAAACTTCAATGTGAAGGGCATCATTATGATTGGATTTGGACGATGAGTAGTCTTGGTCTAAAAATATTATATGGTGGGGAGCGGTAAGATATCCCACCATGGCCTCAAATTGATTGACATCAATGTCTTGGGGAATAGAAGACTCTTGTAATGTTTTGTTGAGTATAGCCATATGAGCTAGGGAAATACGTAGTAACTCAAGTATAGAAATTTGTGCAGGTGTCTTCCCAAGTTGGTCAATGAGGTTAAAATTTCCTTTAGGCTGGGATTGTTTGGGTAATGGATTGGACTGCGATTGTTGGGTGGATGGGCTAGCGATTGTTATCTTTGGTTGTCTGGGAGGAGGGCCAGCTATGGTGACTTTTCCCCCACTGGTAGTGACATTGCATTGAGGGGCATTTCTGACAGTAACTGTGTTGACATGTTCAATAGTTGTTCTAATGTGATTTATGATAGGTCCACCAAAATAGTCATATGCAATACGGGCATGGTTGGCTCGATTATTATTATTGGCTTTTGATGTGGAAGGGTTACTAGAACCATGGTCCTACAGTGGGTTCTTGTGTATGGTATGGTCTAAATTAGATGCAAATTGTGGTCCACCTATCTCAATGGTACGATTCTCAATAAGGTCTTGTACCAAAATTTTCAGTTGTCGATAGGAGGAGGTTTTATGTCCTTTTGCTCAATGATAATCACAAAATGCGTTGTCGTCCCACCAAAATGGTTTAAACTACCCTAGGTCATATGGTTTTGGGTCCTCAAGTGTTATGACACCATTTGGAAGGATTTTCTTGAGGACTTCTTCAATGGGCTCACCCAAGGGGGTGTATGTGCGACCCCTGGGGAACTATCTGGGTTGTCGGGGCAGCCTTTGATTTTGGTTATTTTGATTACCTTGGTTATTTTGATTTGTCTGTACAACATTGGTAGCATGGGTCTGTGTGGTCATATGTGTTTTTTGTGGTTGAGCCCCTTTAAGGATAAGCACAGGACCCATTGCATTGACAGCCTTAGCGTCTACAACACCATCATTGGTGACATGTTTATTCTTAACCCAATATTTGTTCTTGTCAGTGGGTGGACTTGCATTTATGTTTTTAGGACCGTATTTTAATCTTCCCTCAGCAATGAGTGCTTTCTCAAGTTGAATGCCTCGTTCGACTAGGTCTGCAAAGGTTGTACAACAATGAACTCGCAAGCCATTTTTCAATGGGCCTAGAAGTGTTTGTACAAACATGTCAACCTTCTCTTTTTTAGGTATGTCTATGTGGCAACAACTTGCTAGGCCTCTCCATCGTTGGAAAAATGGGATAAACGTTTCACTAGCATCTTCTTGTGTAAGTGTGCATAAGCTAGGGATGGAGGTGTCTGTGTCAATGTTATAGGCATAATTTTTCACAAATTTTTCTACAAGTTCATTCCATGTTTTTATCCCCTTCAAAGTGGAGAACCATTCAAGTGTGGGTCTTGTTAGACTCTTGGAGAAGAGTCTCATCAAGTAAGTGTGTTCATATGCAATGTCCATACAGTTGGTCATGAATTCTCGAATGTGTTCAATAGGATTTGTCTTTCCCTTGTATTTGGTGAAGTTTGGGGCCACATATCCAGGAGGAAATGGTGGCATGTATAAAGTTGTGTCAAAAGGATATGGACATAGGTCATATGACATTGGTGGCATTTTGTTGGATGTTTGCATGTTTTCCATCTATTTTTGGAGGTCTGCCACTCTGGCTGTCAAGGCATCTATTATGGGATTATTGGTCGCATCACACATGGGAGTGATGGGTATCCCTTGAGTCCCCATTGATTGTGATAGCATGTTTGAGTTTGAATGTGACATGTGTTGTTGTGGAATGTATGATATGTTTTGGTTTGGCAATTGTTGGTATTGCCAATTTTGATGAGGAATGTGTTGTTGCGTGTGAATTTGTGATGAATATGTGGGGATGTGTGATCCAACCATATTTGTCGATATTTGGGGGATTTGGTAACCTTGACTATTCTGGTGCCCAAAGGTATTCATTTGTTGTGTCATTTGAGTGCCTTGTCCATATTGGAAGAATTGTCCATGTTGGATGTTGGTATTTTGTCCTTGGAATTGTCCATGCAGGATGTTGGTATTTTGTCCTTGTGAGGCATTGATGTTTAATTGTGACGATGTGTTAACGTTTGGTTGGGGACCTCTAATCAGAATACGTCATTTAGTTCCTCCAAAGGGATTGAATGAGATTCCAACATAAGGATTTGATGATGATGTCCCTATGGTCATAGATGAAGTTCCAAATATGGGGTTTGAGGAACTTGCCCCCATTAATGTAGATCCAAGGGTAGTTCCAACTGTTTGTGAAGATGTCATTGACATTGCGGGCATGGATTGTGATATTGCTTGTGGCATGGTGGGTGTTCCTCCAATAGATGTTGCATTGATTGAGTTGGAGGTGTTTTGACTTATGGTGCCACTAGATGTAACATTGACGGTGCTTGTAGCAATTTGTGTGGTGACAACAGTGTTATTGTTGGAAGCATTGTTTGTGTTTTGTTGAGGTGTCAAGTTTTGTGTCATGTCGTTTGGAGATGAAGGTCTTATGGTATTGATATCAAAGCCTCTTGGTACTTTTTCCCCTTGGTCTAAAAGCATAGCAAGGTATCTATCAGCATCGTTCAAGACCAAGCCCTCTACAAAAGAAGCTACATCAGGATTTTGGGCTGTAGCCTCTAGATCCTCAACAAATACTTGTCCAGTGTGGTCTCTCTGTATGAATGGTTTGAATGGATTTCGAGAGGATGTTGGCAGGTTCATGGAAGATGTTATGTTCATGTTGGTGAATGGATCGTTAAAATTCATGTCTTGGTTCATGTCATAAGTGTTGGTGTGGATGTTGGTGTTGAAGTCTTGTCCAAAGTTTGTCATTTGTCTTTTCTTTCTTTGAAGCCTAGTTTCGACCATAAAAGAGAATTGCTCAAATGAGGATGATGATTATGACAACTATTCTATATTTTTGGTTTTTTTTTTGTGATAAAGCATGACAATGCAAGGTGATTATGATGTTTTCCTAAGGAAATGATTGATGCAAGATAAAAAAAGTTGCCAAAGAAAGATGTCAAATGTTAAGAAGACAATGATGGCTAGGATGACAATGTTGATTAATGCAAGGTGATAGAATTGACTAGGTGCAAAATGAGGACTAAGATGATAATGTTGACTAAAAAGGTGACTAATGCAAAAATAAGGACTAGGGTGAACACTATTTTTGGATTTTTTTTTTGGATTTTTAGGCATAATATATGCAAAGTATGGACTAAGATGAATGTAATGTGGAGAAAGGTTTTCCTAACCACTCTAAGCTTAATCTATGTCTTAATTTTGGTTATCAAAGCACTTGTTAAAGGGACTAAGTGAAAAGGTCAAAATGACTAGTGAGTTTTCCAAACTAGACTGTTGAGTTGGAAATTCTCACAAAAAGGACAATGACTGAAAAGGAGATTGTTGACTAAGTCCCAAGCTAACCTACTCTTGAAGGCAATGATTTTGCAAAGTGTGATGAGGTGGCCTAATCCAAATTCTACAAAGATGGAAACCTAATGACAAGTATATGTAGGAAATGATGATTATGAAGCCTAGGGAATGCAACTAAAATTAACAAGGATGAACCTAAGGTAAAAATACAAGCTAATGGTTGAATGATGAAAATTTTGAGCAGTTTCAATTCTGGTTTCTAACAAAGACTTCGAGAAAAGATGTTTGACAGTAGGCAAAATTGTTGGACTCGAATTTAGTTTTGTGATGTTTGATGAAAAGTTTGAATTGTCTGAAGTTGATTGTTTCATTTCCAGATTTGGGATTGTTGTGTATACTATTTGAGAATCCATAAAACACTTAGCAAACACGATGTTTTGAATGTGTAATCAATCACAAAGAAGACAAGCACAATCCTATGGTTAGGCCAGGACAATATCTGCTAGATTCCACTTGGGTTTCCCCAACCACATATCCTTAGTGTGTGAATCCAAAAGCTTGGCTGCATGGGCTCCCCCTTACAATGCACTCTCTTCTCAGGCCAACCAAGCTTCCAGTGCCCATAAAACTCCCATGGCACACTGATCACCTCTACTAAAGACTGTGAAGATGTGGATGCCTTCACAACGACTGTTGCTGCGCTAGCAAATGGAAGGTTTTTGGATACTACACAAGAGTATTTAGTTCGGGACCCCCGTTCAAGTGGCCATACATGGGGCAAGAGATTAATCACTGATTAGGTGGCACCCCAGCCTGAAGAGGTTACGCTCAATAGGGTTTATGGGAGTACTACTCTGTCCGTATGACACATCCGCACTCGTAATCCTAGGCTTTCCCTTAGGATTCACATTTGTATATCGGTCGGAGGTAGCTCGGCCAAAGAGCTCCGTTGCTGGCATGAGTCACCTTGGGGTGAGTACTTTTTCCCACCAAGGAAGGCCCAAATTCCTAGAGTCAATAACAGTTTCTCTTGCACCCAGGATCGCATAAGTGCACAAGGGGAGAGGATACTCCTATTATTGAATTAAAGGTTACACAAGTTGAAAGCATTTATTCATTTTAATATCCAAATTGAAGTGTGAGGCAAACACATCAAACACTTTGTTTATTTTAAACCAAGCTTATGATTTCAACTCAAGCACGCAAATTCTTTTTAGGCCCAATAAATCTTCTATGTGAAAGAGGCACTCAAGGTAAAGCACAATTGAAGCAAGAGCCCTGCAAAAACACGATTAGTAGTGTTGAGTTTCCCATCTTTGACAAGCGATAGTTGACGTTGTAAATCCCAAATCGTGGACATTCACACCTACAAAAGAAAGGTCAAAGATTAGCCACATAATCAAAATTAAACTAGAAGGAAAAATAACATTAATCTATTTAATGAAAAGTAATAGACAGACATTAATCTAGTCTAAAAAGCGAAAATCTAAGTCTAATAATCTATAACTAGACTAAAAATAAAATAAAATAAAATACATCTAAAAATTTAAATCTAATTAAAGTGAAAATCTAATTAATCTAGAATTTAATTAAAAATCTAAATTAACTATATACAAACTAATTAAAAGAAAATTAAAATCTAAAAAATGTAAATCGAATTGACAATCTAATTAAAATTACAATGTAATCTAATTAAAAGTTAATAAACCTAATTAAAATCTAAGTAAAAATTATTAAAATTTAAAAATATATAAACCTAATTAAAATCTAAATAAAAATTATTAAAATTTAAATTAAAATCTAAAATAATCTAAACCTAATTAAAATCTAATTGAAATCTAATTTAATTACATTAAAATCTAAGTGAAATCTACGTAAAAGTTTAACAAATGTAATTAGAGAAATTTTCAGTTAGATTGCAAGTAGCATAAAACTATTAAATCCCTAATAACAATGGAGAACAATGAAAAGCAAGAAGCAAAATAAGATGAAACAACATCACCTAGTCTTCAAGCCTCCATTGAATGACCTCCATTGGCCTTCTCCATCTTGCTGAAAATGATATAATTGCCCTCAAATTTGAAGTGCAACTATAAACTATGCCTAAGACAAGCAAAATATTGAAGTAACGTGTATGCTCAAGTGCTCAAAAGCTCTCAAGCATGCTGAAAATAACTTGTGATGTGTGTTCAAAATGACTTGGAAGAGGGCCTTTTAAAGAATTCCAAATTGAGAATGGATGGCCAAGATTAAAAGTTGGTGAAGCCCTAAGATCAAAGGCCAAGAATCAATGTCATAAGGAGGATTAGGGTTAGGGCAACATTAGGTCAAAGTTAGGGCAAGCCTTGAAATGAAGGGTTGGGATTTAATTGGAGATAATCAAATCAATAGTGGAGAATAATAGGTAGTTGGAATAATAGAAATTATTTAATTTATGGAGAATGTTGACTTATGAATTAAATAATGGTTTAATTCATAAATGGGAATGAGACAAAGGACTTGATATTTATAATTATTTTAATTATTTATTTTGGTGGGATGGAAAGTGGGCTAACTAAATAAGTTTATTTGATTCAAAGATAAATGATAATGTTGGTAATCATAAATTTATTTAATTATTAGAAGGAATAAGAACTGATTAGTGACGTATTTAAATAAATAAATGTAATTTATTTATTTAAATAATCACGGAGGAATAATAATGACATTAGGATGTGATTAAATAATTGAATTATGTGAGGGAGAAGCATGGTCGTCATATAAAATATGGTTTGCAAGTCAAGACCATTTTTATGTGTCTACAGAATGTGCCAAAGTACATAGGAGACCCCTTGGTTATATAGCCAAGGTGAGAACATAGAAGGGCATAAGATTATGACAAGTGTCGTAATATTATGAAATGAGACAACTGTGAAAAGCTATCACTTCACCTAAAGTGGAAAAGTGATAATGTAATAATCACCACAAATGGTGGATCACCCACAAAAGGTGGAGAGGTAATCACATGATATGTCCATGAAAGGTGGATGTGATAAAGTAATAACATGATAAGTCCACCAAAAGTGGACATGCTTCAACTACCTCCTATGTGGTCCCTAAGTAAACTTAACTAAGGTGTAATCATCACCTAGGACAAGGTACAACACTTTTAGTTACACCAACACCCCCCCTTAAGTGCAACTTAGGGAGAATGTACACAAAAGAAAACAATGCAAGATGGGTCCCGACTACTAGGCATGTTAGGTACTCATGTATAAATGCAACGCAATCTCTCACAACCGGAGAAAAGGAGAAAACCCAATGGAAAAAAACTCCTCCCCAAAAGAGAGAAATAAAACAAAAACATGCTCTAGGAAGGAAACAACCTCGTGTGAGGAAAAAGTCCCCCCCATAAGATAGAATGAAGAAGTCCATGGAACTCCCCCCAATGGAGATTCACTGCTCAAATGTCACAATGTCAAGAGTCCCCAATCTTAACTAAAGAAGGAGACAGAGTGGAACAATGTGAAGACTAATGTAGAGTGGAACAAGGATGATGATGAGTCCTCCAAATGTTGTTCCAAAAGAAATGCTAAACTGTGACAAGTACTGATAGAAAGAATTAGGTACCACTGCAAAAGATGCCACATAACTGGTGACTAAGCTAAATATGTCAACTCAAGAGTAACTACAGAATCTATCAATGAAGAACTGTAGATGAACCCACATTGCAAAATAGGAATAAGGTTAGAACCAAGGAGACAAATGCTCGAGTATCAACTAAACACTCTCTTGACAGGTTGGTAAATCCCTATCTCAACTAGAGGCAGGTACCAAGTCTCTGGATGTAGAACCAAACTTCTAAAGACATGTAGATTGCTTGCAAAACAAGAGTGCCTATACGGTGTATAGTCCATCTCACCGAAATGCATGGGTAACCAACCGATGCATTCATTGAGTATATAGGAACTAACATTGGATACATAAATCAATCCAAAGAAGCATACGATATGACATAGTACACTGAAATAGCAAGATTGTGGCACTTTATTTTAGTGTGTTTACAACATTACAAAGAGGATAACTACAACAAACATGATCATGATGCAAAATTGCATGAGTAACTTTGAAGAGCTCAAAATGACCTTTCCAATGCCACAAGAATCGCAAAAATTAGAGGAACAATGCAAAAGTTATGAGCTCAAGAGTGCAACTTGACCTTTTGACTTTGACGAGCAATAAATGCTACCAAATAGAAAAATTATGAATAAATACCAATACCACTAGAAAATTGATATTTCCACCTTTCCAACGATATTTTGTTTGCAAAATTTTGCCATCTGGAGCAAAAGTTATTCAAAAACGGAAAAAAGGCCTAAAAGAGGACCTTTCAACACTAACTAAGTGCAAAAAGACAATACTAATTGGGGTAACAAATCGCACTCCTGGACGTGCCATATGACCTCCCTTATTAAAAAATTAAAGAAAAATATTTAAAATACTGCCGTAGCCATTGGTGGTGGGCAAGCAGAGCAGGGGTGGTGCCCCAGTGGCCGTGCCACCCAAGGGCCACCCCATCAACTCACCAATACACCATCAGTTTTAATATGTATGGTCGGTTGATAAAATCTTTAAAAAAAAACTTTAGAATATATATTCGGCCAAAAAAAAATTTAATAATAAAACTTTTATAAAAACCATTTGTTGATAAAAGGCCTTCGTACCCTACAAGTAGGCGATGATTGGACAGTGGGTTGACAGCAACCCTAGTTGATGTAGAGCCCACAAAAATTGGTGTAACTAGTACCTATGACCGGTTCCTTGACTGTCAAATGTGGGTAAGGACACAAATAAATGTCACAGGTGAGAGTTGATTAGACTGCCAATGCGCAAAATGTATGCCTTATGTTGGAGACTGCAGGGGTACGATGTTGATAGGTACCGGCGATGGGCAAGAGGAGTCGGCCTTACAAGATTTACTTCCAACGAATCAATTCCTCCCTAGTTTTGACATCAATGCACTTCCACAGATCTTATCACTAGTAGAACAGACAACTAACCCCCACTATTTGGCTGCAAATTTACAATATGAGACTGCCGATTAATGTCGACGGTCCGGGCTTGACAAATGACTGGTGTCGGTCTTCAACAAAACTCACCCAGCCGAAAGAAGATAGTACCCTTCTTGCAGTCGATGATGCGTAGATGATATTTTGCCGATTTGAAGGTGATTTCACAATACCAACTGACGACCAAGAGATGACAATGAGTACAACGATACTGATTTAAATGTCTAGTCTATAATGAATTAACCGGTTGCTGAGTTGATAGGAGGCACACCGATTGGAGATGAATGCCAACAACCGAATACAATAGGGAATGGTTGGAGGAAGGACACCGATTTAGGATAGTGTACCCGGCGATAGAGAGAAGCCCTTACAGATTTAAAGAATCACAGATTTGATGTCCTTCATTCAGGCCTGTGAACCAATGATAGTCGATAAAAAACTTGGCAGAGATTAGTGACTGCGAATATGTCCTTCGTCCCACAGGTATGCCAATGTGATGGGTATTATAGGCCTGCAACGATAGTGATAGCAACAAGATCAGATGAACGACAACGACCGAGATCACAAACCCAATAGTATGTCGATCAGATTATGTACGCCAAATCTGACACCGACCAAACCACAAATACAATCCGATGCAGGAGTACGGTTTGATGTAGAAAAAGGTATTTGGTGACGTAGAAGCTGACAATGTGGAGAATATTCTCTGCAAATATGCTGACTAAAAATTTGCCCCAAATTTTTCCAATAAATCGTAGAAATATTTAATTGAAATATTTTATTATGAAAATTGAAAAAATTGTACCATCCAGATGGGTCGTACGGTTGTCTAGGAATTTTTTTTTTGCCTCAGCCTCCAATTGAAAGTGTCCAAAATTGATGATTTGGTAGTCAGTCCTTAGGTTTTCAGGCCTCCCGAACACAATGGAAGTGTCTATTTTGAACCAAACTACTTTGAAAGTATGGCTACCTTCTAGATCAGGCAACCAACACCCAACTTCAAACCTTTGTAGATTTGGCCTCCAATGTCTGAATGGGATGAAACAAAAGGAAAATTTGACATTTTTGGACACTCTGAACGCAATGTGAGCTCAAATCTAATGCAAAAAGCTCCCAAAAAGTACCTCCAATTCAAGGCCATAAATGGAACCCCCCTAGAATCTAGTATTTCTATCAAGAAAATACAAGATTGCACTCAAAATCTCCCCAAAATGATAATCCAAAGGCACTCCAATAGCTCTGATACCATGTAAGAATTGGCTATGAAGATAGCCACCCAAGATCTAGAGGCCTAATAGAAATCACAAGCATAAGAGACATAGAAACAATATGACAAGAATAAACTATATTCTACCAATGATGCAAAACTAGAATGTGTCAAAGTACATAGGAGACCCCTTGGTTATATATCCAAGGTGAGAACATAGAAGGGCATAAGATTATGACAAGTGTCGTAATCTTATGACATGAGACAACTATGAAAAGCTATCACTTCACCTAAAGTGGAAAAGTGATAATGTGATAATCACCACAAATGGTGGATCACCCACAAAAGGTGGAGAGGTAATCACATGATAAGTCTACCAAAAGTGGAAATGATCCAACTAACTCCTATGTGGTCCCTAAGAAAACTTAACTAAGGTGTAATCATCACCTAGGACAAGGTACAACACTTTTAATTACACCAACACACCCCCTTAAGTGCAACTTAGGGAGAATGTACACAAAAACAAACAATGCAAGATAGGTCATGGCTACTAGGCCATGTTAGGTACCCATGTACAAATGCAATGCAATCTCTCACAACTAAAGAAAAGGAGAAAACCCAGTGGGACAAAATTCCTCCCCAAAAGAGAAATAAAACAAAAACATGCTCTAGGAAGGAAAAAACCTCATGTGAGGAAAAATTCCCCCCCATAAGAGAGAATGAAGAAGACATGCAACCCCCCAATGGAGAGTCACTGCTCAAATGTCACAATGTCAAGAGTCCCTAATATTAACTGAAGGAGACAAAGCGAAACAATGTGAAGACTGATGTAGAGTAGACCAAGGATGATGATGAGTCCTCCAAATGTTGTTCCAAAAGAAATTCTAGATTGTGACAAGTACTGATAGAAAGAATCAGGTACCACTACAGAAGATGCCACATAACTGGTGACAGAGTTGAATCTGTCAACTCAAGAGTAACTGGAGAATCTACCGATGAAGAATTGTAGATGAACCCACATTGCAACAGGAATAAGGTCAGAACAAAGGAGACAACTGCTCGAGTATCAACTAGACACTCTCTTGACAAGTTGGTAAATCCTTATCTCAACTAGAGGCACATACCAAGTCTCTGGATGTAGAACCAAACTTCTAAAGACATGTAGATTGCTTGCAAAATAGAAGTGTCTATATGGTGTATACTCCATCTCACCAAAATGCATGGGTAACCAACCGCTGCATTCGCTGAGTATATAGGAACTAACGTTGGATACATAGATCAATCCAAAGAAGCATACAATACGACAGAGTACACAGAAATAACAAGATTGTGGCACTTTATTTTAGTGCATTTACAACTTTACAAAGAGGAGAACTACAACAACCATGATCATGATGCAAAAGTGCATGAGTAACTCTAAAGAGCTCAAAACAACCTTTCCAATGCCACAAGAATCATGAAAATTAGAGGAACAGTGCAAAAGTTATGAGCTCGGGAGTGCAACTAGACCTTCTGACTTCGACAAGCAATAAATGCTACTGAATAGAAAATTTTTGAAGAAACACCAGTACCACTGGAAAATTGAGATTTCCACCTTTCTGATGATATTTCATTTGCAAAATTTTGCCATCTGGAGCAAAAGTTATTCATAAATGAAAAAAAGGCCTAAAAGAGGACCTTTCAACACTAAGTGCAAAAAGACAATACTAATTGGGGTCAAAAATCACACTCCTGGATGCACCATATGACCTCCCTTATTAAAAAATTAAAAAAATATATTTAAATGGTTGCCACCGCCATTGGTAGTGGGCGGGCAGAACGGGGGTGGTGCCTTGGTGGCTATGCCACCCGGGGGCCAACCCATCAACGCACCAATACACCGTCGACTTTAATATGTATGGTCGACCAATAAAAGCTTTTTAAAAAAAACTTTAGAATATATAGTCGGCCAACAAAGTTTTTAATAATAAAACTTTTATAAAAATCACCTACTGATAAAAGGCCTTTGTACCCTGCAAGTAGGCGATGATTGGACAGTGGGTTTACATCGACCCTAGCTAATGCAGAGCCCACAAAAATTGATGTAATCAATACCTGTGACCGATTCCTTGACTGTTGAATGTGGGTAAGGATGCAAGTAAATGCCACGGGCGAGAGCTAATTAGACCATCGATGCCCAAAATGTACGCTTTCTATTGGAGACCGCAAGGGTATGATGTTAATAGTTGTTGGCGACGAGCAAGAGGAGTTGGCCTTACAAGATTTACTTCCAACAAATCAATGCCTCCCTAGTTTTGACACCGATGCACTTCCCGCAGATTTGATCACTGGTAGAACAAACAACTAACCCCCATTATTTGTCCGTAGATGTATAATATGAGACTATCGATTAATGTTGATGGTCTAGGCTTGAAAAATGACTGGTGTCAGTCTTCAACAAAACTCACCCAACCGAAAGAAGATATTACCCTTCTTGCAGTCAATGATGCGTAGATGATATTTCACCGATTTGAAGGTCATTTCACGGTACCGACCGACGACCAGGAGAGTACAATGAGTATGATGATACTGATTTAAATGCTCGATCTATAATGACTTAACAGGTTGTTGAGTTGACAGGAAGCATGCCAATTGGAGATGAATGCCAATAGCTGAATACAATAGGGAATGACTAGAGAAAGGATGTCAATTTAGGATAGTGTACCTGACGATAGAGAGAAGCCCTGACAAATTTAAAGACCCTCAGATTTGATGTCCTTCGTTCAGGCCTACGAACCAATAACAGTCAATAAAAAACTTGGCAAAGATTAGTGACTGCAAAATATGTCCTTCGTCCCACAAGTACGCTGATGTGATGGGTATTATCGGCTTGCAACGACAGCGATAGCAACAAGATCGAATGAACGACAATGACCAAGATCACAAACCAAATAGTATGTTGATAAGATTATGTACGCCAGATCTGACACTAACCAGACCGCAAATACAATCTGATGCAGGAGTACGGTCTAACGCAGAACAAGGTACCCGGTGACGCAGAAGCCGACAATGCAGAGAATATTCTTTGCGAATATGCGACTAAAAATTTTCCCCAAATTTTTCCAATAAATTGTAGAAATATTTAACTGAAATATTTTATTGTGAAAATTGAAAAAATTGTACCATTTGGGTGAGTTGTATAGTTGTCTAGGCAAAAAAAATTTGCCTCAGCCTCCAACTGAAAGTGTCCAAAATCGATGATTTGGTAATCAATCTTTAGGTTTTTGGGCCTCTCGAATACAATGGCAATGTCTGTTTTGACCCAAATTGCTCTGAAAGTATGGCTACCTTCTAGATCAGGAAACCAACACCCAACTTCAAACCTTTGCAGATTTGGCCTCCAATGTCCAACTAGGATGAAACAAAAGGCAAATCTAACTTTTTCAGACACTTCAAACGCAATGGTGAGCTTAGATATGATGCAACAAGCTCCCAAAAAGTACCTGCAATTCAAGGCCAAAAATGGAACCCCCCTAGAATCTGGTATTTCTATCAAGAGAATACAAGATTGCACTCAAGATCTCCCCAAAATGACAATCCAAAGGCACTCCAATAGTTCTGATACCATGTAAGAATTGGCTATGAATATAGCCACCCAAGATCTAGAGGCCTAATAGAAAGCACAAGCATGAGAGATAGAAACAATATGCCAAGAATAAACTGTATTCTGCCAATGATGCAAAAATGGAATGTGTCAAAGTACATAGGAGACCCCTTGGTTATATAGCCAAGGGGAGAACATAGAAGGGCATAAGACTATGACAAGTGTCATAATCTTATGACATGAGACAACTGTGAAAATCTATCACTTCACCTAAAGTGGAAAAGTGATAATGTGATAATCACCACAAATGGTGGATCACCCACAAAAGGTGGAGAGGTAATCACATGATATGTCCACGAAAGGTGCATATGATAATGTAATAACATGATAAGTCTGGACCAAAAGTGGAAATGCTCCAATTACCTCCTACGTGGTCCCTAAGTAATTAACTAAGGTGTAATCATGACCTAGGACAAGGTACAACACTTTTAATTACACCAACACTCTTGACTGTGATTTCATTCTCGTATCACACATAATCTCATTTATGTGTGATGGATTTGAATTGAATCGTTTGTCTCCTGTATCCACTTCTCTCTTTTCCATCGTTGCTTTCAACCTTGATAGATACATTAATTCTTTATATTCGGTGCTTGGTTTCCAGAGGGTTTCATTTAGCATCACCAATATTATCCACAATCACATCGTACCTGTTTTATGAATGGAAATGGTTCACATATTTCAGAACAATTTCTCTTGCAACAATCTTGTGATGGATTGAGTTGCTTTGTGGCTTATACTTCATTTCTTAGCCATTTAATTATTTGTCTATGGGAAAATTTTTGATATGTATATATATTATGTTTATATTTTTATATAGGTATACTGTTGTGGCTGCATTTAGATCTAAAAAAATTTGGTTCCTCTTTAACTCCAATAGCCTTAGAAACGCCCAAGTTTGTGTTTATGGCTATCAATGTTAAGCATAGGCCGAACATTCATGGTCTCAACCCCCTATGCCATGCCAGGTCGCAGCTCAAAGCTTACGAGCCCTTCGATATATATATATATATATGCAGTGGTAGGTAAGTATGATTAGAGTTCTTAATGATTATGATTAAAGTTCTTAATGATAGCTAATATAGTTGTAAAATCAGATTTGAAGGCTGCAGATGACAGCCAGTTAGCATATTAAATCATAAATTTATATATAAATGTTGACCTTCATTGGATGAATATGGTGCATGGCATTCGATATACATGTAATTTTGTTGGATTTTCTACTTTATATAATTTGTTGTATAAATATAATCTGCAATGTATTCAATAATATGTCATTCGATGATTTGTATTATGGAGAGCGTATAAGTATTTGAATATATATCTATAAATATATGTGTAAGCTTGTATTGCTAAAAGTGTATATGTTTTTTTTATCATAAATTTGACATGCTATTAGAAACAAGTAATTGTAATCTAAACATAAATATAATACTATTGTAAACAGCAGTATATTTTAAATTAAATATATATATATATATATATATATATATATCATTGATGATAAATATATATATCTTGGTTTGTTTGAGTAAAAATGCGTATTTAAATATTTGTAGAATATGTTTATATAGTTTCAGTAGTTATTCAAATGATTTCATAATGGGCATATAAATAAAATGTAGTGATGATTTATAATGTTCTTTAAAATTAATATATTGAATGGTTTAGTGAATTTAATGGTTGATTTTTTATGGTTCCATGAAGTTGTGTCTTCCTCTTGAGTTAATTTTGAATTGAGGAGATTTTATGTGTTAATTTCATGTTTTGAGATTATGTTGGAACCTGTAATGCTTTGAGTTACCCTCAACTGTGAGCTCGTGGGTAGTCAATTTTAGGCTTCTAGAGGCTAAGGGGAAACTTGCTTCATGTTGGATTTTCATGATTGGTTTTTATGAAACTTTGGATCTTAATTCTTGCATTGAGCTCATGTGGGTTGTTACCTTGCACCATTGTCTTGCTTTATGATGTGGCCTTTATGCGAGAAGGTTCATGCCTCACATATGTTTATGGTTTTGGTGATTTTGGTGTGTTATGCAAGTGGGTACACCCTAGATGTTATGTGGATTGTCTTGTTGTTAGTAGGGGGAGTGGCTCCCAATGGGGGCTGACGCACAAAGGGGCATCAGGGTAAACCATTGGAGAGTTCCTTAACTCAGAGATAACCTAATAATTAAGTTAGGGGGTGAGGTAGAGTTCACATTAAACAAGATAAGTAGATGTCTTACCCATGCTTGTAGTGCTTTCATAGGCTAAGGATGGGCTGAGAAGGCCTAGTTGAAAAGATCACTACCTTGTCCTCACAAAAGGTAAGTGATTCTGCATGTGTCACCCTATGAGGTCGGCACCTAGTGAGAGGCAGTCAAGGTAACTATAGATGGGGGCTAGTGTCTAGACTATCAAGGTAACTCAAGGATGGGGGTCGACATCTAGGTTGTCAGGGTAACCCATGTCAAGACCAAGTTGCGATGACACTCCTCCCTTTAGCAACCTTGTATGCTTTATTGTTTTTCCCTTGTTGTTCATGTACCTTTGGAAGTGGTTCTTCTTTATGATTGTTTTTGCATTTGGTTATGTAGTCTTGTTAGCCTTTTTTGCTTGACTATTTTTATGTTGTGGGTCCTTCTTGTCATCTCCTAGCATGAGGGGTGGGCCTTAGGGTCCAGATGGTTGGGTGGAACGTGCTATGCATTCCATTGGGTTCCCAGTCGAAGTTTGTGATGCACAAAGTTGTACCGTTGTAGTGATTCCAGAGCTTCACCGGATTTGGAGATAGCATTGATGATATGTATTATGTTATTTTTAGTTGTATTACTCTATGTAATTGATGTATCATTCTTGTTCATGTTGGGAAGCACTGTTGTACCATTGTAATCTTGAAACCATGTAAACTCTTACAATAAATGTAATGTATATATTTCTTGGTATTATCATGTGTTCTCATATGGGTGTTTATCATTATGTAATGTAATGGATGTGTGTACATTGTATACTTATTCTATATAATAGATTTGAAATGTAAACTTGTGAGTAGTTATTGTCATTATTGGAATTGGGTTATGTTAGAAAGGTTCGCAAGTAATGCAGTCATGTTACCCCAAAGGACTAGTTAGATAATGTGTATGTATAGTTTCATTAATAGAGTTGTATGTTAACTCACATTTCATGTTAGTTTTACTTATTTTTTTAAAATTGTGCTATAATAGTTAGTTGTTGTGTGTCCTTTGGGGTTTACGTGGCGAAGTGTTACAAAAAGTAAAAGTTCGTCATAATTGGGATAAAAATTTGAAGTATTTATACATAGAATATTAAAATGGTCTAAAAATAAGAAATGTAGGCTTTTATTCCTAATTTTCAAATGAGTAATTTATTCTAATGCCTAGATGATAAATATTAGTCTTGCATAGGATGTATCAAAAGTGTTCTTTTTTCAAAAGTGTGCTATAGGCCAAAACATCCATGTTAATGACTGAAAAAATAAGTATTTATGAAAAGATGCATATGATGCCAATTTTTGGTTAGTTTTTTTTTTATAATTTTTTAATAAATATTTTTTCTAATTATATTTTATTAGGATTAAGTCTTTTAAAACCCTTTATGAATGATCAATATAATTTGACCTAAATTTGTGGTAACATAATTTTTTTATTGTGTATAGAATGATGTCTAGATTAATTAGACATTTTTTTAAAAATCAAAATTAGAAATTATTAATGTATATATATATATATATGTAATTTAAAGTTTATGATGTTTTTTGTTTAAAAATTATTGAATAAATAGAAAAACGTGTTAACACTAAAAATATTGTATATTTGAAAACTAGATATTATCATTTGAAATGGGTTTTAATGTTTTTTGTAATGAATATATTTAAATATTTTCAAAGAGTTTATATTCAATACGCAATTTAAATAAACAACATTGTTAAAGGAAATTAATTTTAGTTTTCCTAAACAAAATAAAATGTTGTTTTTCTAAGTTCTTCAAAAATAAAATATATTTAACTTCAGTTTTCATATGTAGGTGGAAAAAAGAAAGAAATTAGCTAAATGTTAAATAGTATGTACTTAACTGCTCTCACTTTGATATGTACTGCTATTTGAATGGTCCCCTCCATTGTCTGCACTCAACAGATTCTGGACTAATGCATGCTCTTCTAACTTGTCATATGCCTTGCCATACACCATCTTTTCCAGCATACCCTCCACCTCTCTCATTGTTGGTCTATCCCCTGGATTTTCACTTATGCATTGCACTCCCAATCTAATAAACTAAGCATGCAACTGCCATGCTCAGAGGATTCCAATTCTTCACTGGTGATTTTAGGTGTTGCACTGTTGGACTCACCATGATCAACCAGCAACTCTTTGTCCACCACTCCCTCCACTGCCTCTGGGAACGCTCTTCTCACCCATCTGGGAAAAGTGTTATCTCCAGAGAACATACCATCAGTAGGCCTCTTTTTAATAACCATTTCAAGGATGAGCATCCTGAAGCTGTAAACATCTCCCTTCGTACTCACTTGTCCTCCCAATCCATATTCTTGCAACATTAAAAAGTGATTTCATTGTTGAGAAGACAACTAACCTATGGGGAAAATAAAAGCCAAGACAAGCACTTAAATTGGAAAAAATATCAGGCTTGGGTCTTTACCTGGAGCAAGTTAGCCTGTTGTTCCCTTCAATCTGGATGTGTTGCTACTTGCAGAAACAGGGGATGTCAACAGACGGGAAATTCCAAAATCAGACACATGGGTTGTCATGGTTTCGTTCATTAACACATTTGAGGGTTTCAAGTCACAATGAACAATAGGGGTAGAACAATCGTGGTGTAAATATGCCATCCCATGTGCCACATCAAGTGCAATGTTCATTCTCATCTTCAAACTCAAGCTACCCTACATGTCATCTGTGTGGAGGTTTTGTTCTAGGCTCCCCTTTGACATAAATTCCAGTACTAGAGCCCTAAATTCTCCAACAGAAGAAGCAAACAAGACTTTGACAAGATTGTGGTGCCTAATTTTTCTCAGTACTCTACATTCCCTAACGAAATGCTTGAATGAATTTTGAGGGTCCTAATCAAATAACTTAATAGCCACCAACTTGCCATCAGACAAGAGCCCTTTGTAGACTGACCCGAAGCTACCATTGCCTAGTAAATTAGCAACACTAAATCCTTGGGTTGCTGTGTGAAGTTCCTGGCTAGAAATTTGCATGAAAGCTTGCCCCAACAAACTATTTGTAATTGGTAACCTTTTAATTCTTCCATAGAAAATGTAAAATGCCCCCAAAACGCAACACAACGCCAAGAATGTTAGTTGGCATTTGGCTTCAAGATTGTTGAACAGATTCTTCACCTCTGTGCTTCTTTGGAGTTTGTTACTTTCACTCATATTCCTAGAGAATGGAATGTTGTTGTTGATTGTTTGGCTAAATGGGCTTCTGATCATATTCATGATTAGAATTTGGTGGACCGGGGTCAGTTACCCCCGGATTTGTCTCATCAGTTGGATCATTTGGTGGAGCTTGATAGGGCTATGTAATGCCCTTGCTTTGTACTTCTTCTTGTTTTAATAAAAAAAATTACCCCTCGTTTATGTTAAAAAAACACAACGCCAAGAATGTGCCAAATGAAGCTACCAAGACAATGTTCATGTTCAACGCATCATGATTTTTGGTAGAGCTAGTACAATTTGGCAAATTCATCCAGCCTGAGGCTGCACATAATTCTGGATTTGCCAAAAATGATGTTGTGCTTAGGTTTCTGAAAGCTCCTTGATTTGGGACTGATCCATTCAAGTTGTTGTATGAGAAATTTAAATGCCAGAGCATAGTGAGATTTGCAATTGAGTGTGGCACTGGCCCAGACAACTCATTGAAAGACATGTCAATGCTTTCAAGGCTCTTAAGCTGCCCTATTGATATTGGCACCATTCCCTTTAATTTGTTTTTGGCAAGGTTCAGGTATAGCAATCCCGAGCAGCTGCCGATATCGCCAGGGATAGGTCCTGACAGTTTATTAGCCGAGATATCTATGGCTTGAATCTGTCGTATTCCTTCCAGCGAAGGCATTCTTCCTGTCAATGAATTGTGTGAAAAATTGGGATAAAATGCCAATGAATGGAGGCTTGAGATCTCCATAGGGATATTTCCTGTGAGGCTGTTGTATGAGAGGTCAATCCCCTCGAGGCGGAAACATTCCCCAATGGCATTCGGTATCCTTCCTGTGAGCTAGTTATGACTCAATTCAAGTCCCCTCAGCTGTTGCAGACTACCTAAATATGAAAGAATTTCTCTAGATATGCGATTTAGTGCAATCGATAGATATACCAAGTTTACCAGCATGTTAAACTCTGATGGAATACTGCCTTGCAATTTGTTGGACGTCAAATCCAAAAGTTGTAGATTCTTCAGACGGCCGAATGCACTGGGAACTTGCCCAGCTACATTGTTAGAGTGGAGAGAAAAAGTGATCGATCCACTAAGGTTACCAATCTCTTCTGGTATGTTGCCAGTGATGTTGCCGCCCAAGACCAATTTTAATAGCCTAGGAGAGAGGTTTTCTATGCCCCTTGACAAAGGATTGTGCTTAACCAGCACACTCCAAGTGTCGACCGCTTAGGTGGCTCGTGTGGGCCCGCTTACTCTGTTCCGTTCGTTTATTCCTTTCCGTTTCATTAAACATTCGCGGTTACGGTCAGCGGCCAGCACTTCCTGCCCATGAGAAGTACGAAATTCAAACTCAAAAACTGTTCCCGCGCTTCTGCAGAAATTTGGTGGATGGAGGCAATCGTACTGTTTCACCGTACGCAGCAAATAGGTCTCCAACTCTATGAGTTTACATTTTCCCGTGTATTCCCCGCCTGTACCAAAATGGGAGCGTTGGAGCAGGGTTTTAAGCATCCATAAAAGCATAAAGGATAGGCAAATGGGAAGCATAGACATGGCTCGTGAGCTGTTTGCCCGAATGCCCAAGAAATGTGGTTTCATGGAATGTCGTGATTGCAGAATATGCACAGAAATGGATTTGTTGAAAACGTTTTTTAAACGTTCATTTCAAGCAAATGCGATTGGCAGGCGTGAGGCCAATCTCTGCAACCTTTAACAGCATCCTTCCAGCCTGTGCCAAATGAGAGCTTTGGAGCAGTATATGGGCATCCATCAAATCATAAAGGATAGAGGAATTTCGTCAGATGTTGTAGTTGCTACTGCTTTGGTAGACGTGTATGCAAAAACTGAAAGCATAGACAGGGCACGTGAACTGTTCGACAGAATGCCTAAAAAAAATGTGGCCTCGTGGAATGCCACGATTGCATTGCAGGTTATGCACGAAATGAATTTTGTAAGAATGCCTTCAAAATGTTCGAATTAATGAAGCACTGCGATCTTAGAAGTATTTAGAAGGACATTGCTTTTTGATTTGGATCCTAATAATTGTGTGACTTTCTTAATTATATATAGAAGTGGGAAAACGGTGTGAGGTTCAAATGATAAGGAGTTTAATGAAAGATAAAATAAATTAAAAGGCCCCTAGATGTAGTTGGATTGAAGGTCATAAAATGGTACATGCATTTTGTGTAGGAGACAATCACTTCCAAACACAAAAAAATATATGTAAAGTTGGAGAAATTGGCTCGAGAGATATAGAAGGTATTTTCTAAATTCAAGATATTTATTTAGTGATGTGGAATAGCAAGAAAAATAATTATTTCTCTACCATGATAGTAAAAAGTTTCCAATTACTTTTGATTTGTTAAATATGCCCCCAAGAACAACTATTAGAGTTGTGAAGAACCTTCAAGCATGTGTTGATTGCCACACTACAATGAAATTAATCTCCACAATTGCTGCAATAGAAATTGTTGAGAAAGGTGAATTGTTTTCATGATTTTAAACATGGAGAATATTTTTATGGAGATTATTGGTGACATTAAATGAAGTGATCTGAAAAATAGGCTCACACTATAATAATGTGCACCAAAACTATTATTGAAGGAGTAAAGTTTTATTTTCAATTTTTAGAAACTTCTTTTGCTTTTGTTTTTTGTTTTGAGAATTTGGCAATTATAGACTATGGCATTAAATCATCCAATTATATGCATAGGGTGCAATATAGATTACTACTTATATATGTTATTGGGATATCTATCAAAGATTTTAATGATATCATGATATTTAATTGAATTATTTTTATAATATCAACATATATATGATATGAAAAGTTGGAAAACAAGTAAAAAAAAAAGGTGAGAAACACTTCAAGTAAATAGAAAGATACTTGACTAGCAAGATATGGGAGATGGTTGCTTACAAATACTCTTGACATTTTGTATAGTTCTTTTGTTTGGATTAATTATATTATATTCTATGTTAGGTTAACCATTTAATTACAACAATACAATGGGCCCCTCCAAACAATGATATGTGCTTTCATTGATCCTTCTGAGCATTTGGAAATTTTCTACATGGTCCATGCAATAACAAGATCCCCTAGTCATGACATGGCATTTTAAGTGGGAAAACTTTATTTTTGGATGGATCATCAATGGAAAAAAGCATGAGGATGTGGTATTGTACTTAAAAACCTATAAGCCATTAAATCAAAGATCTAATAGCTCATGAGAGTTAAGACAATTCCAAATAAGAAATTTTAGTGGGTGCTTGTTGGCCATTCAATGTATATGATCTATGGTTCTAATTATTTGATGAGCCAAGCCTACATGATGATAATTCTTAGGATGTATAACCATGAGTTCCTCAATTTAAAATTACTTTAAATTTGGCCTTAATTCTCTAAAATGAATAGTAAGAAAGGACTAAAAATGCCAACAAACTCTAAAGTATGTATAGGCTCAATCAAGCATTTGATTTATTGTTAATGAAAGGTCAATATCTTGATATGGATTTGTATGTATATTTGACTACTTAGAGTTGAGTTCCTAATGAGGTACATGGACAAGGATTAAGAAATATATAACCTTAAGGATGCAAGTGGTCATGTCACCATTAAGGCTCTAGCCCTCTCGAGTTGAGAAAGGTAGTTGTTGTAGGTGATATCCAACATAAGTCAAGATGGAACTTCCCATATCAAATTCAAATATGATATTCCCACATCAACATAACAATGAAATATAGTAGCTCATGCACCAACTTCCAAAAGAGAATCAAGTTTCATGATGAGTGACTAAGATTGTGATAGGTGGCATGTTGGTACAAGGAAATAATTTGTTATTGGAATTAATTCCCATTTATTGCAAGCCATGGTTTTGACCATGAGATTGTTTCTTTCTTTTATCTACACTTATTTCTTCTAATCTAGTAATAAATTTGTATTGAGCTCATATGAGTTGGTGTGAGAATATTTATGTATTAAGCCTTAATATTTTAAAGTTTTGAGCCTAAGGATTATTGTATTTATTTTTCTCTTGACCCTTTGATAATGATTAAATGTACAATTTATGTTTTCCTTTCACATCATTATTAAGTGTGTTCCTTTTGGAAATTAAGCTATTCATGTTCTTTATATTCCTTCTTTTATTTGGTTCTCTCCTCCCCTTTGTTCTCCATTTTCTATGTTCATGATAGAGTGAACCCATGCAATGCAAGAAGGCATCCTCAAAAACTATGTTAAGAAGAGTGGATGTGATAACTATGATAACAAGAATAGTATAAGGTGGGATAGAGATTGAAGAGTCAAAGGATAAAATTCTTCTATTAGAAGAGGTCGCAGTACATCTCAACACAAGTGAGGGTCATCTAGGGGAAAACTAGGGCTTGTGAATAAATAGAGGTAGTAAGGGATTGTAATGGGCTAGAGGATTTAGATATGATTAGGGTTGCTATTAGGGTTGGAATAGTAAGGTCTCACTACAATGGGTGAAAAAATGGTAGAAGTATCAAATGTAGGAGGAATGGTAGAAAAAGGATTGGAAATAATAAGGGAAATGGTAGAGGGAGAAGAAGTATGGGTAAGTAATAAAGCTGATAGAGTAGAGGGAGCTAGGACAATGGGAGGATCTTAGGATTATAGGAAGGTGAACATGAACCCAATGACACTCTATGTTTGGGTCTAGGTTAGTCATGGGGTCACAAGGAAGATGGTTAAGTCGAGGGAGTAGAAGAATGCTCTGGGATAGAAGGAATGAAGGGTGGAGGAAGTGGAAAATAATGGGCTAGGGGAGGCTACAAAAAAGGTAGAGATTATAGGTGGAGAATTGTCAAGATTCAATATAGGCTCATTAGGAAATTCTACCTGATCAATGGATGAGTGTTGATTATCATGCTTTGACTAGCTAATTAATTAAAATAGTCTTTGATTGCTTTGAAATCCACATACTCAATTCTAAAATCACTAAGCATCATGGCTTGTTTATCCATGCATCTTGTTGATAAGTCCTTTCTATAAGATACTTGAGTGGGTTGATTTGGGAAATAAGTTGAATCTGGTAGTTAAGCATGTAGCGTTAGAGATTTTGTGAGGTGAAAACAATGTCCAAGCATGCTTTTTCATAACTATGTAGTGGTTTGAATATGATCAATATTTTACTAATATATGAATAATATTATTGAATATGAAGCGTTGATTACTATTGGCACATGTCAAAAGAAGGTAATATACCTATTTGTGAAAGGAGACTCTCAATTTATAATAAGACAAATAAGAAGCCAATATGTCCACCATGATAAAAGGTTGATAGCATACAAAAACTAGGTATGAGACTTGATTGAAGATTTTGATGCTTTTAATATCTAATCAATCCCCAAAAGAAGGAATTGCATTATGGAATCCCTTGTTGTCTAGTTACTAGCTCTCTACAACCAATGACATGTTCTAGAATGAAGATATTTTCTATAGAGTCGGTCTCATCACCAAAAGTACCTTGAGTACTAACCAATTCAATCCCAACACCACTCCCTTATTTGCATTTCGAATTGTCAAACCTTAGTTTCCACTTTAGTTTTTTCTTTATGTTTTTAAATTTTGAATAGATTCTTTACAAGTGGGTTCTTTGTGTCAAGTGGGTATACTTGGATCATTCATTGTATTCCACTCCAACTTATTAGGTTCTTCATTTTTGGGTAAGGTATATTCATGCACCTTTTGCATTCCAAGAACGGATTTGATTATTTATGAGGGTGATCTTGGGATGGTTTCAAATGACCTTTGGTTATGGATTTCAATAGTCTTTTATGTGATTATATTATACTTTGGGGTAAAATTCCCAATTTACAACCTCTCTTCCTGTTCTTTAGATTACACCAATTTAACTCTATTCATTATGTCTTGGAAAGTAGTGTAAGAAAATTCAAAATGAATTTGATTGTGAATCTAGCACCACCTTGGGAGTAAGAGGACTGAGTCATCCACATGTTCTCCTATATTAGTCATGTTAGAATATACCCTATGAAATAATTCTTGAAATTCTTGATCTGTGGATTCAAATTCTTGCATCCCTTTTATAGGACTATCTTATCATGTATCTTATTTAGTTATAAGGGAAATCATCATGATACCATTTCTCTTGTATATAGTGAAATCCATTTTGGTGACTTGGCTACTTCATTTGGTGCATTATTCTCAATTATCATATGCTTTAGTTTTGGCTCAACGTCTATTTTTAATTGATTATTCAAACCTCTCCATGGTATCCATATTTAAGTAAAATTTGTAGAGAACCATCCCCTCAAACATTTGGTCTATTCTCTGCTTAGTAATAATGTACATGTTTGGGATGTCAACATGCATATCACTATACTCATGTATGTGAGGGTTTGATTCTAATTTTATATGCACATTTTTAATTCATCGATGAATTTAACCTCAATTTTTTTGAGTTGCACCACCACTTTATTGGCTGGTTTGGGAGCCTTTCCTAGCATTTGACAAATGGAATATGACAAAGCATTGCAGGAAGCTCCAAAATTAATCAAACAATTATGTAATTTTTTCCAAATATTCTAATAGTAAACTACTCATTTATGGCCCTATTCATCGTGATGTGGTAGAAGTGCTCCAAAGGTGACTAGTGTAGTGGAGATGTAAAATAATAATTTGACTTTTTTTTCATGGGTTCATTAAAAAAGGTGGGATAAAAAGGTATTTTTTGATTTGACCAAAGGCCTTCTAACAAAACTCATCCTAATGAAATCTAGCACTTTTCTTGAGGGGATAGGACAATGGCTAACATTTATTGGCTACTTATGCAATGAACCTATGGATATCCTGAATATTCCTTGAAGGCTATATGGAGTTTGTTAAGATTTCTCAATGGAGAGATTTCAATGATCATTATAGCTTTAGCGGGATAAGATAGAATGAAGCCTAATATCTTACCTAATGTGGCCCCAAAGGCTCATTTCTTCGATTTGAGGCATAGCTTGTATTCTCGTAACCATTGAAAGATTTCTTTGGAGGACATGTAGGTGTTCATACCTTCTTTTTATTTACTCAAGATGACATCTAAATAATATTCCATGATTTCATGTAGCATTTCATGTAATATTACTATCATAGCTCTTTGCTAGGTAGCCCCAACATTTTTCAACCTAAATGGCATGACATAATAGCAAAAGACACCCCAAGGAGTACTAAAAGTTATTTTATGCTAATATTTAGAAGCAACTATATCCAATTGTAACCAAAAATACATCCATGGCTAAAAAAAATATGCCCTGATTGGTCTATTATGTGACTAAAGTTGAGGAGTTTATCATGGCTATCAAAAGACACTTGTAATCAAATTAGATAGATGAAACTATAACTCTTTGCGAGATGGAATCTTGATACACCTATCATAATGTTATGTAATCTTATGTCACGCCTCGGTGTATATAATCAAGGAGTTTTGTTTGTATTCTTAATTCATTCTCACTATATACTTACATCCTTTGATAAAATAACTTTATTCTCTAATATTTGATCTCTATTGTATTGGGTGGCTACATGTTAAACAAAATCTTTCATGGTATAGAACATTCTAGATACTTGAGCTAACATTAAACAATCATGAAAAGGATAATCCTAATAATATTGTAATTGTGGTTGTCAAGACTTGTAAACATATTTTCTTTAGAATTGTTTGTAAAGACATGTGTGCATGCCTTTCTATAAGCCATGAGATTGTCCATCCAATTGTTGTTCTTTCATTTAAATGTATAAATAAATAATCTTTAAAGTATGTTTATTGAACATTTGTAAAATGTTTCACATTTGTGTGTATCATTTGTAATACATTTTAATATATTTTTTATTTAGTAAAAAATGTGTAATAAATTTGTCTATGATGCTTTCAACTATTGAAAGATGTTTCACTTCTAAAAATTTGAGTAGTACAATAATTTGATCAAGGAAATTATATTCCCTTGTCAAGTACTAACCAACTCATCAAATATTTCATGTACCATGAAATCAATAAATCTATGCTATCAATATAAAAGGTACATAAGCCTAATCTATCATATGCCTTAAAATCACAAATGGATCATAAATATTCACCATTGTACTAGTTGTATGTTAGTGGACATTAGAACAACCCTTAGGAAAGCAATACACATTACATATAATAGAAGTTAAGATTGAAAAGGTTGCTTCCATCTTTCATAATCTTAATGTCCTCAAACCTTCCAATAACCTTGTTCAAATGGGGAGCTCAATAATTTTATAAATATTAAGACATTAGAAGAAACCTTATATGATCAAACAATCAAAATTATTAATAAATTGGATTAAACTAACATTTTGTATAATTAAAATTATTTTGAAATATTGATGTAGACTTGGGAAAAATAAATATATAAGTTTCATTTATATAGATGTAACCAAAATTCATGGTTTGAAGAATAATCTAAGAATTCTTGGTGAAACATGAAAAATACTAGTACGAGTTGACTAGAATAACAACTCACATTTCTTACTTGTGAATATCAACACAATTCACTGGGCATTAAAAGGAAATACTATGAACTTTCAATGCACCATTAGAAAGAATACCTGGTTTACAATTCCAGTGAGGAAGGAAATTTGCAAAAACACTCCTATGATTTATTTTTTTTATTTTTTTAGGGGTTCGCATGAACTGGGGTGTTCAAATGGACCCAAAAGGGGTTTGAAAGGACCTTGGTTTAAGCGAACCCTATTAAATGATGAGACCCACTTTTTGGAATATTTTATAACAAAAACAATGGAAAAATCTATAAAAGGGGGGGTTCGCTCGAACCTGGGTCCATTCAAACCCCCCTTTTTCCCCCTTCTCCCCCTCTTGCAC